>NXFV01001438.1:0-21119 GCA_002803225.1 Gamarada debralockiae | reverse complement strand
TACCCTGGTAGACCCCCTTGTAAAATCAAGGAAATAACCTCAATTTAGGGGGGGGGACTGTACAGTACACGGTATTATCCAGACCTCTTATGAACGCGACATTCGTGGCCCCGAAAAGCATGATTTAACTAACGTAAAGAGTTTCAGGCCTTCTGACGTAGCGCAGCCCTTTTGAAGTTTTACAGCATCTGGCAGATCCGTCTGATGTTACAGCCCTTGCCCCTTCAAATTGCTTTTTATGCGTGGCCAACCAAGGGCTCTAGCAAACGCCTCCACTGCTCTGCGCACAGACCCACTAGCGAGCCGCAATCCCACACCAAGTAATTGTCGCATCATATGTGCTACAGCCCTCCCACAGAACTCAGCAGAACAATTAAGGCTCTTCAAGTCGCACTGTCTTCAGTATGGATTCGAGTCTCTACGACAAATGCCAGGAATTCTTCGGTCTATGGTTGGAAAAGAGGGAGAGCGTCAAAAGCTTAGCACTGATCCCAACGGGATATTACCGAACGATATACCATGAAAATCTGTCTTCCCGACGAACCGCGGCCACGAACAGGGGTCCCTTGTGTAGCTTGTTTTTCGGATACCTCGAATAAGAGAGACTTTACTACAAAAGGACATCTAAAGAGGGTTCAATTACGTCCCTTAACCTCACCCCCGGCTGGCGAAAGATCAACGTGGAGCTAGAATTAAGCAAAGGTTCATTACGGGCTACAGAGCCTCCTTGGTCGCTGGAATTTAGAGCCGATGTGAGAAGCACAGATAAGCCTCATACCATGTCAATAATATTTTCCAGCTTTCAAACTATAGAATTGCATCCTCGCACAATACAAGGTTCGCAACTTAAGCTCCTCGTCTCGGCGTTCCCCGACTTTCTTCTCTGATTCTCTTTGCGAACTTCTTGATGTATTGTGTATGTATTACGTGATACACTCTTTTCTGACCGTTTTAAGTAGAAGAACCTGATATTCCTATCGGGGTTTCTACTGCAGCTCGCAGTGCTGTCCGTCTCGTGGAGCACTGGATCAGTGAATGTGCAAGTAGACACCCGAGATGGCGATCTGATTATCTTTGTACTCCCGCGAATTGTTGGTCCAGACCAAATTCGGGGCCGCCCCCAATATCTCATTTTGAGTCATTGCTGGGGAAACATAGATCTTGTGAAATTCACGAGTGCGAACTTTGAAGCCACGAAGGCCGGAATCGATGAGGAACAGCTCTGCCAGACATTTAAGGATGCTTTGCGTATCACGAGTTCTTTGAACTTCAGCTATCTTTGGATTGATTCTCTGTGCATAATCCAAGATGACGAAGAAGACTGGCGAAAGGAATCCTCCGAAATGAGTGGCATATACGGTGCTCGAGCCTCAAACTTTCAGCTTCAAGCGCAGTGGATGGCAGTTTCGGATGTATTCATGAACGGTCCCCTCACACTCTGGGGCGCATCCAACGATACGAAATACAAATTCCGGGTCGTCCAAACTCAACTAGTTCTGTCTCGACTCATCCTCTATGAAGGTAGCGTCCAGAATGCTCCTCTTTCCAAGCGAGGATGGGCATTTCAAGAAAGATTCCTCTCACCACGAACCCTACACTTCACTAAATCGCAGCTTTACTGGGAATGCAAAGAGAAAATTGCATGCGAGACTTTTCGATCGAAGCTTCCGGAGTCTGCGGAAAACGGACTCATCGAACGCTCCAATCTTCATCTTATGTGGCCAAACATTGTCCAAAACTATTCACGCCGCGAATTGACCGTAGGGTCAGACAAGTTGATAGCCATCTCCGGAGTCGCCCGTTGGCTACAAAGCAAAACTGGAGATAAATATTTGGCTGGCCTGTGGAGGCAGAATTGCGAACCCCAGCTACTGTGGAAACTTGAGCTGAGGCACACCGGGACACCTGCTCCTCGCAATCCGTCCTGGAGCTGGGCAGCCTATGATGGAGCTGTTGAGATGAAGTCATACTTGGGGAGAGGTTGTCGGCTGTTATGCGGCCTGGTAGACGCTAAATCGACCCTGTTGGCATCGACATCTATGGGGAGGTACGACCAGCGGAACTCAGACTCCCAATTTCTGGCCCCTTGATAGGCTCAACAGTTTCCTTCACATTTTGGGATAACTTTTTACAGTGGCGGAAAGTTACCTTTCTTAATGGGAAGGGAACGTTTCATGTGGAGCAGATAGAGGCCCTGAAGCAGGTAATCGGCTTTGGTATTGTTTACCCATTCTTGGAATGAGTAATCCAAAGAGCATAACCATTCGTGGACTGATGATAGAGCCGACAAATATAGTCCGGGTCAGTTTCGTCGCGTCGGAACTTTCTTAGCAAAAAGTAAACCTGATGAACCATTTCCTAATCCCGACGATCACGACTACTTCAGCTTTATCAGCGCTAGGAACGATCCTGAGTGCTGGGCTGAGGAGATGCTTTATCAAGAGCCGGGATTTGAAGACGTCGATGGTGGAACGGACTATCTTATCACTCTTGTTTGAGGATGTGGTGTCCACCAACGGTACTTAAATTTCACAAGACTCGTATTCGCGGACCCATATGCTAAAACCTTTATATAGCCGTCGGTTGTTAAGTACCTGCCCTTTACTTCTCACCAACTCAAAGCTTGGAAGACGATCTTGGCTTCCCAGTAAATCTATGGCATCCAGAAGGAACGTTGTCTGCAATCTCTGGCTCGTGATGAACCACGGCAATCCACGGCGACACGAAAACTGTCAATATCCTGGCTCCGCTGATGAAAATCCAGCAATACCCTCGCGAAGCCATGACACCACGGAACTAAAAACATAATGATTGTGGGACGATTTTGCAACTCCATTCGTGTCATATTCTTCCTACATCTCCCAGATCGTCGTGGCACCTCGATTGGCTTGGTGTAACCATGACGGAGAAATGCCCTGGAAAAGGATGCGGAACGCAATATCAAGTCTCCCATTCCATCCCGAAACGGGGAGGAACATCGGAGTGCGATTGCGCTAGACTGGCGAAAGCCTCCTTGGAACGAGGATACGACTTGCTGAATTGCGAAGCAGGCTCCGAAACTTCAGCCTTCGAGAGGGATCCCCGGGTCCCCACATCATGCTCCATATGCTCTACCCATCGAAGTATGCTGCTGTATTGACGCTCCAAGACAACTTTGTCACCATAAATCTAGTACATGTTCCAAGGAACCATCACTGCAGCATCTCCCCAGCCAACGGATGTTGCCAAGATTTGTTTCTGTGCGTGTGAGACTGGAGAGACAGATGAAAGTTCGCTAGGGTGTAGTTGGGGAGGCATCCATTCGGGTACTGCTCGATGGCTAAGGCCATCTGCTCTACGGCGTCTTGCCGTGTGGCCTCTTTTAGTGGAACTGACCTCACTTAGTCTGGTAGCAATACGACGCGGTAAAAACTTAGGACGGAGGAGATCTAGTGCCCATCATTCACAACAACCAGTCACCAGAAAATCAGAACACAGAAAGTGTGTTTTAATTAATATTTTTATTTTCCCGCGTATGGTAAAGAGCTACGATAGCGATGCCTCCAGGGCAGTCCGATCCCAGCTCCGCTCGTCTCCCGCCCCCTTGACATCACATCAACCCCTTCAGACTGTCCAATCTCAACTGCGTGAATTCAACTCTGTCTCCTCAAACCAATATCTAATATACATTGTTAGGCTTATGGTTGAGTATTTTGAGGGATATGGCAATGGATAGCTCACCTAAGCAGTTCTGACTTAGATTTTGAGTCTAGCATGGTTCGGCGTAGCACCGTTCTTGGGGGCGTTGATGCCAGCTTTGTTGGGAGCATTATTAGCAGCGTTTTTGGGAGCATTATTGTTAGGAGCAGGGGCTGAGGCGTTATTGTTGTTGATTAGAGCCTACGTAGTTTAGCTAAACACTTCTAATTAGAACTGAAAAGAGGACATACCGGAGCAGGGGGGTTGGCAGGTGGTGGAGGCTGCTGTCTCTGTGTTTCTCTCTCTTGCACTTCTACAACATTGCCTTGAGGAGGGGGTCCTTGTGGCCAGTTTTGTTGTGGTGGTGGTGGTCTCTGGGCTTCTCTCTCTTCAACCTCAACAATATTGTCTCGAGAACCACGAGGAGGCCCTGGGGCCCTTTGGGGTCCTTGCGGGGCCCTCTCTGAGGATCGCGAACCGCCGAGTCGAGACCAGTATCGGAAATCGGAGCACCTGCTGTGAGGCAGCTATGGAAGAGGAGGATGATGATGGTAGCAGTATGAAAGTTAAGCTGCATTTTGCTAGTTGTTGTTTTTGATAAGACCTGCTTAAAAGACTGGTTCATTTAGAATGATAAATCAAACTTAAAAAATTGATGATAGCTTTAACGTGATGTATAAAGTTAAAGATTGATGGTCATGAAATTATCAGGTCGGCTGCTGCGAAGATAAATGGGAATGGGATTGGGAATGGGAAATGAAAAACTGAAGAATGTACTGATGATGGAAATAAATTTGAAGATTCAAGGGACAACTTATATATCCTATCGAGATCTACAATGTTAAGCAAACTACTCAATGCAACAGTGACGAGCCGAAAGAATTCTCATTTGAGAGCAATTCCAGAAGTGACACGCAAGTCTCCACTGCTTGGGGTACGTCAGCTCCACATATTCTTTCTTTAATCTGATGTTCGTACTTGAGCTAGATCCCTAGATCTTCGTTTGTGGAGATCTGAATGAAGGTAGAATAGACGAAGGAAAGGATGGCAAAGTATCAGAATGTGCTCAACAAGGTCATATGACTAAGAAATAACCCAGAATGGTGGGGATCCACTGTTCGTATACTTTTTGATCTTCGAGAAGATGCTTGAATTGAAATCTATTAGGAAATGTCAGGAGAGTCATTATTCCTTCGAGACTAGCAGATGACGATCAGATACCAAAGCCAGTCTGACCCAAGGGCTTGGTTAGGCCGTGCCGACGACGGAAAAACATTCTAAAATAGTACTCTCGGAACAATATCAAACAAAATGCTTGGACAGCCTGTTTAATAAACTTATTTGATCAGGTGCATAACTGCAGAATCTACACAACCCTGAACATTTTGACCTTAACCAGACAAACTTTGAAGCTCTTCGAGTCTCGCATTTGACGTTGTGATTGAGTTGGTGGGTGCCACAAGGTTGCGAAAACTCCCGATCCCACTTCTGAGCCAATTTTGAGGGGCTTCAGATAAAACTAGAATAGTAGACCGGGTAGAATCTTACCCCACCAGACAATAGATACTATGTAAGGTGGAAGATAAGATCAAAATGTGGCGCAGGGTAGCTGACGTACTTTACATGGGACGCCTTAACTCATAATGGGGTCTAAAGCGAGATCTGCAGCAAGGCCAACAATGCTATGAACTAGAACCAACCATCACACCATGATCAGTTCTACCCGCCTTCCAGAACATCATGTGGACGAGGGATGGATTTGAACCTTGTGATCGGTCCCGAAACTCGTCTTGGGGACTCTACAGTCGTTTGGTCCCGAAGGTGAACTATTTCGGCCATCAAAACAGAATCGTAAATGTTGTTTTCCCGTGATTTCTTTACTAAAACTCTCTTAGTCCAAAGGACAAATAGAAAGGCCTCCAATAAACCCTTCGCGAGTCACTTAAAGGGTCGATTTTTTATATCTATACTGCAATTAACTCCAACGCATCTCTCCGCAACTTAGCTCTATCAAGAAGAACGGGCGGTACAACTTCACCCATGTCTCAATCGAAAAGCTGCGGGCCTCAGGAGGAGTAACAAGTGACAGTAGCTCGCAACGTCTGAGACGATGCCCGAGCGTGAAACACCAGCCCCCCTTGTGCACATCATCCGGCGAGTATTTTGGCGTAATTAAGCGAGTTTTAGCTTTGATTTCGAGACGACATTCCGTCAATTGTTACCTCAGTCAGTCCAAGGGAAAAGATCTGGTCTCTATTCGTAATGGAAACAATTGCTTCATTTCGAAACCGGTGTGGCCGAAGCATAGGAGGAAGAGGACTTAGGTTTTGGACTTCAGCTCCGAGGACGACGCCTAGGA
Source organism: Gamarada debralockiae (assembly GCA_002803225.1). NCBI lineage: Eukaryota > Fungi > Ascomycota > Leotiomycetes > Helotiales > Hyphodiscaceae > Gamarada > Gamarada debralockiae. Next base: position 15,082 of record NXFV01001438.1, on the reverse strand, counting down.
AATTGAATCTTCCTTAAGTCGAGGAGGTGGGCACTGTGGGGATCACGTTGTAGTTGCAATGGCATCATGATAACTCCCGAAGAAGCCGTGGAGTTAGTATGGGAGAAAATCGATACAGAAGCCAGAAATACCGCAATTGCGGAGAGTTGGCAGGCATAATCAGATATATCATGAGGAGAGGTTTACATGGCTACTGGGCTACAGTTGGCCCGGAAATGGGGACTGCGTATTGCAAGGTCCAAACAGCTCAATCTCATCCCTACCCTTATCCTGCAAAGTTACTCAAAATTAGATGAGCTGTTCACTGAATAATAAAGTCGGGGCTATTTTTGTCGTGGTTTTATTCCCTGCGTCCACCGTGTTTTAGTTGCCCAGTATGATCACCACGAGGGCATGAAGCTACCCCTTGCACAACGCTAGAACCCTCTTATTTTCTAGAAGCCTTTCTCTATCCTTGTCTGTAATACTTTAAGCTTGATCATAAGCATAGCATTAGCATAACTGAGGTTCCATGACTTCATATCCACGTAGGCTACCTTAAGATTGATCCAATCTAGTATACTATTCCCCTTGGTTCCACCCCAAGTCAGCTCCACGTCATGAGAGCTTACGTCCTCAGCAAACAAGTTTCAATACAGTAATACACCCAATTACAACTTGAGGAGATCATCTAAATTTGCCAACACAGCCAGCACAGTATCTGAGAGCAGTATCCAGCATGAGCTCGAGAAAGTATTAAAAGAAGATCAAAGTCCAGTTTGAAGTTTTCTCTTCACCCTTATCATAATTCTCATTTCAGCCCCAGTCTTTCCTTGACTTAGCTTTTCTGCTTCAATAACATTTCTACTTCTTTCAATAAATCACTCGATCATTCGAATATCTCCCCAAAAAAGTTCTGCTACACATTTACAACCACAGTCAATAATCCGCACTACCTAACTTTTCCAATCAACTAAACTGTGTTACTAAACAACGATCTTCAAAATGCACGCCTTCACTGCCGCCATTCTCGCCGTTTCAGCTTTCTTCTCCGCCGCATCTGCCGGGCCCATCTTTGCTCGCCAGGTCTGCGGAGCCGCTCCGGCTGGTACCGTGGGCCAAACTCCTCTCTCCCAGCCAGCTGGCATCAGTGAGTCTTCCATCCTACCATCTCCTCCATTCTCATCGCTGACGTATTGCAGCCACCGCCAACGACTGTGCAACCCAATGCAAGGCCAACCCAACCTGCAAGTCCTTCCTCTTCGGCCTCAACAACAACGCCGATAAATGCATGCTCTTCTCCGTCGCCGCCTCCTCCATCCCACCCCAAACCGGCCTCGTCGCCTACGACATCGCCTGCACCAACATCCCTGCCGTCGTCCCCACAACCGCCAACCCCGGTGGACTCGCAAACGTCAACTCCGGCACTGCCGCCAACAACAACGGCGCCGGAGCAGCAAAGCAGAACCCCCGCCGTCAACAGCAAGGAGGCGCAGCTGGCAACGCTAACGGGGGAGCGGCTAACATCGCTGGCGCAGCAGGCAACAATAACAACAACAACAACAACAACAATGGAGCAGCAGGTGCCGCTAACCAGGGCACGCATGCAAACCCCATGAATGCCATCCCAGCTGGAAACCCTAACCCTATCTCTACTCCTGCCGCTGGAAGCTTGGCTGCTTGCCTTGCGCTCTGCCAAGGTAACCCGGCTTGTGTGGCTTACACTTTCGTGTCGGGGGCTTGCAAGCTTTTCGACTGAGTGTGCTTGGGAGAGGAAGAGAGAGGAGGCAGATAGACGGCTCGAGGTCATAGACTCCATTTGAGATGGTGGACTGGGCTTGGGCTGTCATGAATCAATCATAGGATGCGTGGAATGAGGCATGGTGGGAAAAATCGGACGAGATGGATTGGGAATAGTGCCTTGCTTTTGTACTTTTTGTTTGGGTTGTCCGTTTTGATTTTGAGGGCGGCAATATGTCTGTCGCTATGTATCCTAGCTAACTATAGAATTGAATTTAGAACGAACTGACATCCAAGTGGACACATTGTACCACTGTCAAATGAATGACTGGTTACCAGGAAGGCTATTCGCCGGTGTATTTCAACAGGCCGACCCCCTTTCCTTGGCTTTCTGGGGGAATAGTATGGAAACGGCGGGTTAGTTTACAAAACGCGGGTCGCAGCACCACCTCGACCTTATCCCCCGCCTATGTCTATTGCCATAGATTACTGATCTCCTAATCATCTAAATTAGCTTCTGTCCAACGCCAAAGTTCAACACGAAATTATAGACTTACAGATCACCAATATACAGTATGTGGCCATAAGTCTGAGCGATATCGAAAACCCCCTAAATATCGCGAAAACACACACTTTGGTATCTCAATAAAAACACAATGATCGCATTCTGATTAATATACCTAGCTAGGTAATTAATAAAATCAAGCTATAGAATCTTTTATGTAAGACTAAAGTATTTAATTAATTTTCTATATTGCGCAACAAAGGTTTGAAAATAGTAACAGTTGTGAAAGTTGATTTTTTCGTTTATTTTGGTGTAAAAATCGACCTTTTGCGAAAAGTAGTTATAAAACAACAATTTTGCTAGCAAAAACGATATAAATTCGTAAATTCTGAGTTAGTAAAAGTACTTTTACTGTAAATATCTTTTTAAGCCCTGAAGCAAGGCGTCGTACTCGACCGTCTAGGGTGCTAATTTGTAAGTGAACACCCACGCGGAGACGCTTAGTCATGATACACCAAAATAATTTATTTACTGACTTTTCAGCAGCCATTTTCAAACAATTTTAATTAAATCAATTCAAACTCAAAACACATAATTTTTGTGTCAAAATGACGCGCGAAAACCAACGAAGACATGGCAAACAAGTGGGAGAAATCCCAGACCCTCAACCTTCACCGGCGACGCCTGAACTACAACCCTCGACACCCGATCAAAATGAAGCCCCGTTTGGACGGAACACAGTAGAGTGTACTTGACTCAACATAGACCTAGTTGCTTTATTTGAACACAATAGCAAAGAGATGCCTTACAATGGGACCTGTAGATGAAGAAATCATCGACACGGTCTTGATCCTAATCGGGAAGAAGATTATTATCACGTGATGGGGATCAGATTAAGGGGTTGATATTATATTGGCATCCTTGTTTTCAGGTACGAGCGACTGAGATTCCAAAGTTCAGAGTAGAGCGAATTGTAACACGCAAGGATTCACGCGGACGCTTCTTGAGGATGTTGACCTGATGAAATAGAAGGTGGTATGATGGAAATGCAAGAAAAACTCAACATTTTCGGCTCAACGGCCATGTGAGCCGGCAGAAAACTCAAACAGTAAAACTCATCTCCAATTGGATATTATACGCGTGTCACTTGACGACTACAACGGCTGGTTGCCCTCTTAACCTCATCTTTCAGCTCCTCGAAGATCCACGTGACTTCCACGCAATTCGCTTCAATTACAACTTTTCACAGCTGCTCCACAACATCAAATCCCGAACCAAAGAATCTCAAATCGAGGAACAAAAGAGCGCCTTTTCACAGCCCAGCCAGGCTGTCAAACAATAAAACAGGATCCCAATAGACTGGGACCTCAGTTAGGTTGACACGTGTTATGGCGGCCTCACTGCGACCCCGATCTCAAACCTCGCGACTACCCATCTCTCACATCGACAAGTGCTGTTTAGGTATTTACCGGAGCCTCTGGATGTCGGATGTTTTGATTATTCGACGGCACATAAGGAAGTGCTTAAGTCCAGGACGACAGCGCAGAGAGTCGGTGAGCTAAAAATTCCCAGAAACAGGTTATGTTCGCTGCTCTGTGCCGAATAATGCAGTAGTGCTGAGTGAGGAGGTAGTGCAATAATTGGGTGAGTTCCCATGCATGCATATTGTATGCATGTACAGTACATCGTAGGGCCAGCTTCAAGAATAGCTGCATGTGGGTAGAAGCGAAGGCTTTGCATGGGCTTCCCCTCAATTTGTGTTTGTGTTGCGAATCAAGTCCCCTCATCGAAGACGGGGTTGAACGTCGCGAGCATTTTCGGGGGACCGTTCGAAAAGAAGGTGGTTAGGAGAGGGGGAGACGATTGGTGGAAGAGGGGTCCGCACCATACCTTCGGCGCGGAAGCCATCAGGCCATCAGATTCGGATCGCTGGGCTTGGAAGGTCGGGTGGATTATTGAAGGAGGCTGTGCAAGGCGACAAAAGAACATTCTTTTACCGTAATCAATACAGTACATGTTAAGCGGCTACAAACACGAGGTTCGTCGAAAATTTTGAGATCTGAAGCAGAGTGCGAGACTTTGCGGGAACACGGTGTAGTGACGTATGGATCGGCTGGATTTGCGAGCGTCATTCTGTTGTGTTCAAGAATTGGACAGAGATCGAGATGGGATTGTGAAATTCGAGGGGTGAAAACTGGGAAGATGGTGATGTGCTAGGGGTTATGCACCACCGGATAGATGCTGACGAGGGGCAGCTCCCGGGCCTCGATAGCTGCTGTGAATAACACAAACAAATTGCGCGATCCAGAGCACGTTTCTACCTTGCTGGTCGGCGCTTGTGAGGCCAAGTCCTTTGCAAAGTCATGCTTATTTGAATCCTGTCACCAATTGACTTTGTGAATGGTTCCTGGCTCGGCCGGGGAGACCGAAAGAGGAACCTGGTCGCCGCCACCGCGATGGACGTTTAACCACGAACACGCTCAGAAACCCACTCTTTCCCCCTGTCGCTCCCTGCGAAGCTCGTCAACAATCAACAGTGCGTCATCCTGTCATGGCCAGTAGATACCCTGGATCCGTTGGAGAAGAGCCGCCTGCTACCCTATCTGAATCTCGACGAAAAGGTTTACTGCCGCGTCGAAGTACCTTCGTACCAGACTTGGAAGCCATGCGATTTGAGAGATGCTTTTCAGGTTTGTATCACTAGAAATGATCCTCTCCCGAGGCTTGAAGGTCTCTTCGCGGTCTCTTATGTAGCACAAGTATATCTTCGTGACGCATTACAACTCGTACCCTTGAATTTGGGGAATGATGCTGGTGACATGATCGGCTCCCTTACGTCAATTCGAACATCCACATAACTAATACATTTCTCTGTTGATTCAACCTCTTTGTTTTTGAACAGTAATTTTTTCTGACATACATACAATTATGCACCTTCTCTCCTATCGCGCATTATTGAAAATCAATTGACGCGATTACAAACGCCCACACGCCCAGCTGAACTCAAAAACGTGCAGTCATTCGCTGTTTGAGAGGGGTTGAGGCGCTATCACCCAAAGATCAACAGCTGATTTAAAGTGAGATCTACCCATTTCGATATCCTTTATTGACACAACACGAAATGCTTCATTTTATTCCAATATTTGACAAATTTTTGTTCCTTCCTCTCTAAAAGCACCTCATGAGCATTTCAATCCCACGTTGCACTTCTCAAAAAGTTGGCAGCGATACCAGAAAGCTGACCTGGGTTAACGCCACTTCTGCTAGTCCGCTAGCTAAGAAAGCATCGAAACAATCCGAGAGAGAATCCCACCCTGCTGTCCTTGGAGAAACGAGGCATTTGAACACATAGCACCCCATCTCCTCACCTTCGCATCTTACTTTCTCGATATTCACCCTTCCTCCTCGTCGGATATTTACGCTTGCTCATCAATTGATTCACCACTACCCTTCGAAAAGCGGTGCGGCAGACCGACAAAGGCTCAATTTATCCCACACGCAAGCTGTACCCTAATCGATATAACCACGAGCTCCCGCGTTGCACAGCAGATCGTAGTGCACTCACCATAGTGAACAATCACTACGACCGATAAACACCTCAATCTAGTCACTCGGGTTGCATCCCATCCGCACAGGTCTTGGTATGATGGCCGACATCCCCAGGAGAAAGCCCATGCCTACTGGCTATCAGCAACCTCCTCAAAATCCCGCCGTCTACGGACACTCGAGAACGAGAACGACCTCTTCCAATACCTTCCCTACGATTCTCTACCCTAAACAACAGCAACAGCCCCTTCCGACAAACATGCAAGTACATGCCTACACCTCTCGCCGTACGCCTTCAACAAATACCTTTTCGACGACGGCCAGCAGTGGCAATGGCCCTGTCCCCTTCCGAAATTCCTCCCAAGATCTCCGCCGCTCGACGTCCTCGCGATCCGGCAGCCTCGGTCAACCAACTAGCTATGTGGCGTTGATGCGAAGACAGAAGGCGACGGTGTGGTGCGATCGAGCTCAACATGAAGACCCACGATTGCGAGCCGCGAAACGAGCCGCGAAGATACGAGCGACGATGGAAGTCATCGGCGGGCCAGGAACTGGGCGAACATCTACAAGTGGGTCGGGCAGTTTGGCGGGCAGTAACAGAGTCACGGCAAAGATTCGACATCACGGCAAGGCCGGACTGGTGGGATATAGTCCTGGAGACCTGGTGGGTGGTGTGGGCGGTGTGCCGATGCGATTGAGTGCTAGTGAGGTTGAAGGCGGAGACTCTGATGATGATGATGCGGCGAGTGGGAAGGTGTATCACCAGCGAACGGGGAGTGGGAGGAGTAGTTTGGGAAGTGGCAGGAAGGGTTTCCCATATCGGCAGTCTGGAGCAAGTTCTGTGACTGGCAGATGGAGTTCTGGGAATACGCCGCCGAGTGAGAAAGATAGGCTGGACTCAATGGAAGATGTGGCGGAGGCTGGAGAGACGCCGGTACCGTCGGGACATTCAAAGGCGAAGGACTACTTTACCGCCGCTGATGGCAATGGAGACGGGACTGCCAGCGCGGGAAGTGGAAGCAGTGGGGAGCGAAACGATAATGTTGGTGATCTTGGTACTACGCAGGTGGACGCCGCCCGACTCGCCAGCAACAGCCTCATGAAATCTACTGTCACACGCGAAAAGAGCTTACGGAACCCCGAAGATCTACGCAGGAGAGGAAGTGTTGACGAGCGAACGATGACAATGAGCGCTGGACGATTATACATTGCGAACCCAGATGCAGATAGCGATTGAGCCGCGAAGCTGCATTTGTGTGGAGTGGAGGATTACCGGTTAGATGTCGTTGCTTTGAGGAAGGAGGCATGGCTTTACAGTACACGCATTTTCACGGCGTTTTCGGCGATTTGGATCAGAGGACTCTGTTGGATTGGGATGGGAGGAGGGCTTTGGATTTGCATTCTCTCTGCCCTGATATATTTAATCATTGATAAGAGGCCGGAGGCCTTTTCGTCTTCATTCGTTTTAGCGGCATTCGCATACATAAATGGTCTTGCGAAGCACGCCTTGGAGACGAGATAATGAAGGCTTCAAAACACTCTACAAGTTGCACTCATTTTGTAGTCATTGCCTGTGAATGTGTCCTTTATCCAATCATTCTCTCTAGTGATTCACTATTCACCACCATTCACCATTAATCACCCATTTTCTAGAAGCCTCAAGAAGTGCCAAACTCCCAATATGAATCAGATAAATTCGGGAAGAACCTTTAATGAATTCATACAAAGCGGTAAGTGACGAAGATCCCCTTTTTGGAAGCCACGGTTCCGGGACTTGCCATTCTTGTGCATCCGAAGAAAACGCGAAACCACTTTCCCAGGCGCGTTTCCTCGCGTCCAACTCCACAACCACACAACCTTCAATTACGGGAGCCTCAACAACAAGAAAGCATCCAATGACCTTCGAGAGGTTTCGACATCAATGTGATTCTTTCTGACTCTGCAATCCTTCATTCACTTCTTTATTGTCTGTACTCTAGAAACGTCACGAATACTCGCCTGGACTGCAACACGTCAACATGTCAGTCTCACAAGAGACCCACAACCCTCTGAAGAGAGATCACGATGCCTTTAATTTCGATGATCTCACCGATCTCGAAAAGCCATTCTCAGTCCCTCCTGAGCTCGCAGCTACGTACGCATCACAACCGCAAGAACCTGAGATGGACAGCGGAGAATCGTCCATGCCGACTCCACCCGTCAGCGTTGATATCAACAAGCGGGAAGCGAGTCCTACACGCAGCAGATCGGTTTCGTTGACTGAGGCTGGATCTGCCACACCGTCACTGCGAGGAAATAGCCCTATTCCTTCATCCGAGCTCACCTTCGGTCAACCACGAACTGGCGGATCACCCTCCTCATCTGCCTTTACAGCACTGAACAGCACCGCTCCCCCTCCAGCGAAGAAAGCGAAGCTCACCTTCGGGGAGAAGGAAGCGAAGCGTATACAAAAAGAGATTAAGGATAAGGAGAAAGCAGCGGAAAAGGCCCGCAAGGAGCAAGAGCGACAAGCACAAGCCGAGGACAAAGCCCGCCGAGACGCTGAGAAGGAAGCTGAGAAAAAGAAGAAGGAGGCTGAGCGGGAACAGAAGCGAGTTGCACAAGAAGCGGAGAAAGCTGCGAAAGAGGAAAAGAAGCGAAGGAAGGAGGAAGAGAAGCAGCGTGCCGAGGAAGAAAAGCGGAAGAAGGAGCGAAGCCAGAAGACGTTGGGCTCGTTCTTTAATATCCCTGCTTCTACAGCTGCGAGACGGAATAGTTTAGGCGATAGACGGTCGGAGAGTCCTACTCCTGCTGCCTCGAATCCGAGTCTTGGTCCAGCTGTTGCGAGCCCTACTGCTTCGACACCGAGTAAGCCTGAGAAAACTGTTTATGAGAAGACATTCCCAGATTTTTACATCTACCCTAATGTCACTATGGCACCGATCAATCGATTTGAGAGGGACGAAGAAGCGTCCGAGTTATTGCATTGTACGGTCGACAGCTACGTCCTAGGAAACCGCAGTCCAGGCCGGCAACGCGACTTCGATGCTACAAGCCTGTTCCATCTATCTGGTCACGACAACGTACTGCGCGGCAGACGCTGCATGCCAGTGCGCGAAATCATGGCAGAGATGTCCGGCAAATCCACACGACCTATCGACCTCACAACCGATTCCCAAAATAGTCAGATCAAGCGCACAAATGACCTACTGCGGAAGATACCTTTGAAGTTCTTGAAGTTCCAGGAAGATGTTAGACCACCTTACAGAGGCACATATACAAGTCGACCGGTCAACGGAATGGCCAAACTTGCGAGGAATCCTATGAGGCGAGATCTTCCTGATAAGAATTATGACTACGATTCCGAGGCTGAGTGGATTGAGGACGAAGATGCGGAGGATTTGAATAGTGAGGGCGAAGAAGACGAGGATCTGGGTGAGGACGGAGAGGATATGGAGGGCTTTCTGGATGACGAGAATGATGAGACTGCGAACCCCAAGCGCTTGGTGCTGCAAGGAGATCTGGAGCCCATCAGTACGGGATTGTGCTGGGAGGATCACAGGAAGCGGAATACGAATATTAAGATGATGCCTTATCGGATGGAAATCATGCTTGGTAAGTCCTCTCCCCTCTTTGGCCCTATATTATCTTGCTAACAGAAGTAGATCACACCATGAAATCCATCGACCCTTTCTCAATCCAATACTGGGAACCTACCCCTCCAGTAATTACAACAATGGACCCACCCCGCCTCCCTCTCAACGCACTAAAATCAAACTCTCTGACAGTCAATGGCCTTTCCAACACCACCAAGCCCGTAAAGTCATTCTTCACATCCGCTTCCGACCTCTTGAAACTCAATCCCACTCAATCTCAACAAACTCTTCCACACACACTCCCTGCCCAATCGCATCCATCAGCCCAATTCCCGACATCAACTGCAGGAGCGCAAACGTCATCTGCAGCGAACGCTAAACCCAAGAAACTCGTTCCGGCAGAAGATATGCCAGCCTTCAAAAAAGAGATTGAAGGCAGTAATCTTAGTAAAATCGGCTTGATTGAGGTTTTGAAGAAGAAATTTCCGGGTAGGAGTGGGGCTGCGATTAAGGATACGTTGGAGTTAGTCGCCAAGCGGGTTGGTGCGAAGCAGGCGGATAAAATATGGGTGTTGTTTGAGGAACGCAGTGCTTGAGTCTTCGATAATTGTCTATTGCGATGAGAAGAGCTGTGTGGTTGAAGCTGGTCTTTGAAAAGTTATGAATATGTTTGGGCTGAGTTGTGCAGAAGTGCTTAGGCGGGGAGGGGAAGATCAGCATTTGGTTCTGGAATGAATCGCACGGCACGTCATTTCGACCCTGAAAGCATGAAGAGGTTTTGGCGTTCTAAAGGACATTAATCGGGGGACAGAAAACAAACTTTGGCTGGGGAGGTCATCTGCTTGCTTTACTTGTAGGGAGGTGGTGTATTATATTGCTGCATGGTAGATATAGAGCTCGGAGAATATCAAGGAAGGAGATTATGTCTTGCTGCCCGTCTCGTCTAAGGGAGGCGATGGTTTTGTGTGGCTTTAATTCAGTTTTCTGAAGGTTCTTTACTCTGCACCTGAGTTTCGTCTGGTTTGTAGCTAAGTTCTTTCGAGTGATTGAAGAATCTGACGGAATAACATCGCCTTGTCTCGTCTCGTAAATCGCTTCACAAATCATCCACATCCCCAGCCGCACATCCCCGCCGCAGAAAATATGAGTCGTTGGTCTGTTGATTTCTTTTCAGAGTGACAGCGAAAGTTCTCTCAACAACATCACTCATACAAATCCTCTGCGACAACAACAGCAAAATGCAAGGCAACACTGCAGCAGTACTTTTCATGGGTTTGATTACGGAACTGGCTATTGGGGTTACTACTGGGCTTTTTCTGTAAGTTGGGATCCATATCGGAAGAAATAGGCACCCAATAACATGGTATTAAGGTGGACGAGATAGGGAAGGACAGACGAGAACAGTGGTTGTTCCTTTGGGTGTTGTGGGAGGACGACGACGAGGGGTAGGAACAAACCCGGTTCCGGTTAGTTGTTTAGAGATTGAATCGTTCAGAGTAAGTGAACAATTGCTGACAGCTCCTGGTAGCCTCCTGCGTATACCGTTGAGACTCCGCCACCAGCCTACACTGCAGCTCCAGTTGCTCCATCGCCAGCGTATACGCCGAACTGGGGCTGCTTATGGCAAGGTCGAGAGAGCGAGAGGGGTGCAAAGATATGAACTGTTAGAGTACGGTAGGGGGTTTCAAGAATTGAAGAACACCCCCTTGTAGGGTGGTGAGAAGTATCTTTCCATAGAACCACATCGAATAGTTCATCTTGCCCCACTATTTTCCTTACTCAGTGCGGCAGAATGCATGGGGGTGTTCTTCAATTCTTGAAACCCCTTACCGTACAGTTGAACAAAGTCATCGTCTTCGTTTGTTGTCATTCACCTTATTCTTAGTCCTTGCTAGTACCTGAGAGCAATGATACGCATTCAAACCCAAGACGTTAATGCGGATATATCACGTGATGACATTAATCGCTCCTCAACCCTTTTCCCCATTGGGAAAAAAGGTCATGTCTGCAGTACTCAACGCACGTTGTACTCTAATACGACCTTAGTCATTACTAGTACTGTTTGTGCTGAAGTCTAGTCTCTATGAGGTGTTTGCATTGCGCAAAACGTATTTTCGTTTGTCTATCCCTGAAGTCCGCCTACATCCGTCCGTTTGCACTCCCAGACGGGGCCCTACTAATTAAGAAGAGCCAATATGAAAGCTCAGTGACTATCCGAAGTCCCTAACGACCTCTTTACATATTTAGAAGAAGCATCCGAAGGATCATCTTCTCTCAATTAATCTTCACATCCATCACTCTCTTCAGGTGGTCAAAGACCGAACCTATCCAAAATTCTCCTTCTTCTCTACTTCTAGGCATAATCTTCAAATTCACACTGAACATCACCCGAGAAAACAATGGACCCTGGTATAATTGCTGGCATCACAATCTTATCTGTCCTCGCTGTCGCCATGGTTATTTTTTACTTTTGGAAATGTGGGGACTGTGATAGCTTAGGGAAGATGTGGTAAAAGTAAAGATTACAGAACGTTATGGAGGGAGGATGAGGCTGACAATATTGCTGATCAGGCGCTAGATGCAGAACATGCGAGCTGGAATCCCATAGGTCTGAACAAAGAGGCAGATTGGGCATTGAAATTAGGGATTGGGGGGAGTGAGGCTGTATCTGTGGATGGTTGATGTGGATTGAGTCGGCATGGAGAATGGTGCTTGGCAAGTAGTCGAAGTCTTATGATTTGTAGTAATTCGAAAGAGTTGACAACGGGTGATACTTTTACTGTATTTTCAATCGTTCGTATGTTCGAACGATTGAGGGAATGAGCTCAAAGGGGACCTCCAATTGTGAAGTTAGACCTTTACAGTGCTGTGTTGAAATGGAGGAGCTGGGGCTCGGGCATTTTGTTCACTCAACCATCGACTCGCCACTTCTGACGGGCTCACTAACACGCAGGATTACAAGCGTATTTTCTCAGAGAACTCCCTTGAACCAGCGGCGATTTCAAGACGCCCTCGCTGAACTCGACTTGAGCGGTCTAGAATTCTCAACACAACACTCGTCCGACTCGACCATCCCTTCCCAACTCCTAACTCTTTAGCAAGCGTAGCACAATCCTCGTCAAAGATGTCTTTACCGTTCATCTCCATCCATATCCCCAGCAACCAAAACGGCTGGGCGAGATGAACTTCGGCCCCTGGAAAAGTGAAGTTATCAACGTTCTTTTATTGCACGGCTGCGAGACCTACATCCAAAAAAGAGCTCGGATCATCAAGGCCGATATTGCGTCACCTTCTGCGCTGGAGCGTGTGGTAGGCATGAAGCGGGCAGAGGAGGTTTGGGGAGCCTTGGAGGATATGTATGGGAAGAAGACTTTTGTGAGGTAGATGATGGTGGCTGAGGACTTTTGGACACTGAGATATGAGGACTGCAAGGGCCTGGAGGAGTTTATTGAGGAGTATCTGAGGAGGATACGACAACAATTCAGATGGAAGTTGGATGCAAGAATCGATGGGTTTATGCGATGCGGTTTATTTGGTTGCTGCGTGAGGCATTCCCTGATTGGGCTGCAACGGAAAGGAGGCTGGCGAAAGTGATGAGCTTGGACGATAGAGATGAGATGATCACCCTTGACGATTTGACTGCTGATATCAGAGCTCATGGTTGGTGAAAAAAAAAATCATTCAATCGATTTAAATCTTCGAGATATGCTAGAGATGGTTTAGCCACTTGACCCCGAGGGAGGTAGAGACACGTTACGACGTTACCTGAGTTACCTCATTGCTTAGATAGCACAAAATCGAATCAAAGACGGTTGGTTCTGCATCCCATGGGACTTTTCGTGTGATATGGTCTGTTCTGGGACAGAGCATTATTTCATCTTTCTGTTTGGACAATCTTCGTCACGCATGCGACGGATCCATCATGACAGCGAAGTGACTCTAAATCAAGGATTCAAGTCTATGTTTGCTATTGTCCTATCTTTATAGATATTTAACAACACCATTAAATATTAGACAAAGGATTCTCTATCAGCACCAGCACAAAAATCGAGAGCTTTTCAATCAGCTTCCCCTCCCATCTCACTCCATCCACTTACCTAGCGACACAATCAAAGAGAGCTTCCGGAATGGCAGAACTATCACAAAACGCAATAGCTGGGATTGCTATTGGTTCTTCCGTTTCCTGATATTCATCATCCTCATCCTTTACATGTGGTATATGGGAGTTTTTGATCTCGTCTCTTGCTGCCCAGGTATTCACTTTTCACCAACTGTTAATATCTGCAGTAGAAACTTACCAAAATGAAGTAGCTCAAATTAGGACAACATTCTATGTTGTATCCATTTCGTGATCCTTCAGTGCCCGGGTCATAGGCCCAATTGAATTCTGGGTTGAAAATGCACTGGCTTTGATTGGAAATCGCAAGAGCACGCAGAGAAAGGGTTCAGGGCAGACATTTAGGAAACTATTCCTGAACCAGCGGCTTAATGGAAGGCAGATTCTTGGAGGCCGCTGTGTATGAAAGTTGGGCGCACCAAATTTGATCCGAAGAGATCGAGGCGCCGAACAAACAAGTCAAGATGAACTGAAGGATGATACGGATGTCAAAAGTTTAAAGCACGGGAAAACTTCCTCGGAATACCTGTAGAGGGTTGGGGGATTTCTGATGTATTACTATTAATTATTATCCTTCAATCAAAATCCACATATCCCAGATATTAATTTATTCCCGAGCGCCAAAAGCATTCTGTTAAACTCCGCGCTCTCAAGTCCTCTTCCTACTAACAGACTCCCTTTCAAAGTCCATCCGATTTGACATTTCTAATTCCAGATCTGTCGCTCAATACCGTACACTTCCCCTTGCCCCGGTATTTTGCGCATAATAGCTCGTGCCATAATAGGCGTCAAACGCCGAGTTGACACTCTTGTGATGTTCCTTGGCAGCTTGGATGACCTTGTGTGCTGCGTTCTTCAACGAGTTGCTCTTGTGTGATGATTGGCGGGGTTCTTCGACAGATGAGCGAGGACTCTCGCTGGAAGATCGGAGCTTTTGCTCGTGGGCGTACATGTATGCGGCTGCTACAGATGACATTCTGTTGTGTGTGGGGTAGCGGTGGCTGGTGATGTGGTGGCGAGGTTGATTTGATTGGTTGTTATGGAGGATGTGTGTGTGATTGGATAAAGTGAATCGAGTTGAAGATTAGTCGATTGAAGTTTGCTTTGATTGCTGTGTTGTTGTGTTGATGTTCTGAATGATGATATTGAATTTTCGAAGGAAGAAAGAGATCTATTTATCTATCCCATAGCCGTTCTCAACGGAGTTACTTTCACGATGTCGGATACGGAATTAGTCAGTCCACGCTCTTCAAACGACATCCCATGTCCCATACGCCCTGTGGTGTGGCTGAAATTTTCAAGTCAGCAATACCTATTTGGAGATATGCTACCGGAAACAAAGCCGCTGGTTCCCGCTTTGCCAACACCCCTGCAGCCTTGCCAAATTGAAAGGGCGCAATTGCTTTTCCAAATTGGAAATGACATGTCGCTTCGACGTTTCATTGGCTTCATGCCGGCCACGCCCTAGGGGAAAAGTTTTTCGGCGGATAGAGACGTCATTATGCAGGAACCGGCGTTTGCATTTTTCAGATTTTCTCTGCGAAAGCTGAGCTAACCCCCCCTTTTCCGCGGAATTTTAGAATTGTGGGAACGTTGTACAGTCCCCCCCCCTAAATTGAG
>NXFV01001436.1:0-12805 GCA_002803225.1 Gamarada debralockiae | reverse complement strand
ACCTTGCGATAGCTGAAGGCCTCAAACATTGGCGTGCAAAGAAGCGCCCAGAGCTTACGCCAGTAGTAGCTGCTGAAAGGCTACTCTAGTGTCGTTGTAGGGCCCATTGGAAGACAAAGAAGTGGCGGGAATACACGTGGAGTGATAAGTGTTTTGTGGAGCGGGGTAAAGAGGGGGAGGTCGTCTGGGCTTGGGGCCATTCAAGCGACAAATGGAAACCTACACATGTTGAAACATACAAGAAGGGAAAGGGTATGCGAGTGATGGTTTCTGCAGCCTTTTGGGGTAATGGGCAGCGCTCTGATCTGTTGATTTTAGAGCGTGACTTCGAGTCAAAGAAGCATGGGTACTCTGCCAACTCTTATCTTACTCTTCTTGAGGACCTCGTCGTACCCAACTATACCAAGGGCCTCATATTCATGCAAGATAACGCCCCGATCCATACAGCTAAAAAAGTCAAGGAATGGTTTGAGGAACGAGGCATACGAGTCACAGATTGGCCTCCTTATTCGCCTGACCTTAACCCGATCGAGCATGCCTGGAAACGACTCAAAGATACAGCATCACGAATGTTCCTTGAGCTCTGGCAGTCAAATGGGAAGTCCGAAGAGGACCGAACTGCAATGGAAGATGCTTTGAAGGAAGCTTGGGCAACGATACCCGTTAGTTTTTTTGAGGAGTTGGTAGAGAGTATGGAAAGGAGGGTTCAGGCGTGCATTGACGCGGATGGCTGGCATACGAAGTATTGAACAGACCG
Organism: Gamarada debralockiae; assembly: GCA_002803225.1. Classification (NCBI taxonomy): domain Eukaryota; kingdom Fungi; phylum Ascomycota; class Leotiomycetes; order Helotiales; family Hyphodiscaceae; genus Gamarada; species Gamarada debralockiae. The sequence goes on along the minus strand of NXFV01001436.1, from coordinate 12,048 downwards.
ATTAGGAATCCAAGGAGTACGTTTTGAAGCGACAGTATTTGCGATTAATTTGCTTCAAACGAAATTAAATTATAATTGTTTTTGGTTTTGTAATTAAATAAAGAGTGTTGTTGATTTATTTTTGATTTTCATGATTTTCGGCTGCGGCTCAAACTTCGGCTCTAGTACTGTAGTCCTGATGAACTGACAGGGCGTGCAGATGTGCCGGACAAGTAGGGGATATTTCACTTTGCACAAATTCATATAACAGACATTGTTGGAAGCAGATGCAAGAAAGTTTCCGCAAAGGCTCGAGAACTGTCAACCCCCAAAACGTCATGCACAGAAAAGATTAAGTGAAGTAGTTTTTGGAGACTTCCAAATGAACTTTCGCAACCGAGGCGGATATCTGGATAGGTATGGTTCTCAATAAGTGTATGTCTCCAGCCTGTCTTGTCCATACTTGTGGTCATGGTGGATTGCAGTTCATTTATTCATTCTCATTCTTATGGCCATCTCCTTGGGTCTGCGCACTGTTCCTCGTGTGCGTGCCGTCCATTTCCTCTACACAGGCATAGATCCCAGTCACTGAAAATCCCCTCCGAAGCCAAAGGAACCATTCAGAACTTCGCGGAGATCTCAGCTGAAGTCTCAAAAGCAGATTGACACCTCAAAGTACGTTCAAAGGCCTTGACGACATCATGCTCGTGAAGCCAGGTAGTATTCGAGCCCTTGCTCGCTCTGGCCCGCAACTCTTCATCAGTTTCCAACTTCCCAGTTTTGATCTTCTCAGACCTAGCCGTATTCGCCGCATAGACCATCTTCAGCAGTCGGTCGGCGTGCGGCTTCCGGGTAGCCTGATAGAGTTCGAGCGCTTTTCGGATCTCAGGTCCAGATGGCTTGGTTGTTGAATTCAACGGGAACATTGAAAGTAGGGATAGGTAGAACGCATACGCATCATCGATCGCCAACGAGCCGCCCGTGGCATGAGCACCTCCATGTGCATGTGCTGCATCACCAATGAGTGTAGTCCTGTCTCCAAAAATCCAGGTATCTAGTGGCCTGGAACAGGAGAGGTTCGGATAGAATCGAATATCAGGTGTGACTTCTGTGAGGGCTTTAACGATCGGGTTCCAGTCCTTGTACTTCTCCCGCAGCAGCTTAATGTTGGCCTCTTGGTCCCACCATACGTCTTTAAATCCTGCACTAGGATCATCGGGGTCCACATGAACTCCTCCAACAACGGTATAAGTGTTCTGGCCCAGACGCGAAGCGAAGAAGTTGGTGTCGGGTCCCCACCAATGTGTTGAATCTGGTGGCAGATCGGGGATGGACTCAGCTAGAACAGCATCAAAAATGGAACGAAAAGCTGTCCAGCCGCTCCATTTCAGCTGGAAGTCTGGGACAAGCGACGATCTTACGCCCTGCTTGGGGATCAGCTTCTTCACCTCCTCTTCACTATTAAGAAGTTGCGATGTCATACCGAGCGAAGCCCATCAGCTCCCAGAAGGATATCTGCAGTGACGATTGTACTGTCTTGAAACTCTAATGTTACGCTGTCTTGAGATGAATCCGCATCTACAGACATGATTTGCTTCCTCAGATGAATGATATCGCGAGGGACGTTCTTGAGAAGGGCCTGGTGCAGGTGCGCCCGATGATAGCGAGCTGTACGATGCAGGTATTTGGTAACGTTTTCGTGAACATCCATGCCAATTATTTCATTCGTCTTCCACTGTAGAGTTTTCAGTACCATCATTGACTATGGGAGTTGAGCAGTCCAGGGTTCAGATACATACATGTCTGTATATCATAGGAATGTTGGACGGCCCTCGATACGACACCTCGTCGCTGATGGCATCGTTGAGTCCTAGCCGCTCGAGGGTGCGCAACCCATTGGGACCCAAAGCAATACTCGCGCCGATTTCTTTCAATTCGGTTGCTTTATCGTACAGTGTGACATTTATATGAGGATGCTGGCGGAGGGCAATCGCGGCCGTTAGACCTGCGATTCCAGCCCCCACAATGGCCACTTGAAGAGGTTCAGTGGCGCCGTCCATCTTTGGATATGTAAGATTACATAAGATTTCAGTCATCAGATGATTTGAACAATTTAGACGAATAGCGGGAGATGAGGAAGGAGCGACTTGTTTGTTTTGTTTCGGGCCAACAACTTTGGGATCACAATCATCACATATTCTCACCCCTTTTCATCCCATTCTTGAATCAATCTGAGGCCCACCACACCCTACTAGATATGGCGGATTTGTGCGGGAGTAGTCAACAAAACGTGCTAGGTAGATGTAGTTTTCAAGGATGAAAATGGCGAAGAATCGAAAGATAAGCACGCAACGGACTTCACGTGACTCCGTTCCACTCGGAAATTTGCGTATCCAAAGCGTCCACGCCCCCTTCGTGCACCCACTACGCATCTTCCCAAGTAAGTATTACCAAGTGGTCATCAAAAGATCTCGAAAGTGGACCTTGTACCTTCCCTTCGTCGCTTGTTGGGAACCCCTCAGTTGAATGCCGCACTCAGCATGCATTTTTCCCTGCAAATTGCGTGCTATTCAGCTACCCTTGAAACCCCACCATGTTTATGAGATACATAAGAATAGCCTATCTTGCAAACGCGATGATCAAGTTCGATCAGAGCCGCCGAGAATCTTCCAGGTCGCGTGTTTCCTTCCATCTCGTGATGGCATCTCTTGCAGAATTCAAGGCGGACTCTGCGGACTCTTCGGACAAGGACGGAGATGTAGGCAAGTCGCAAAATACTCAATCCGTAGCTACGGTTCAGCTGCCGAAAGTCCCCATCCAATTCGCTGATGAGTCCTACAAACTCTTCGCTCAAATCCAAGTGGACGATCCAACACCGGAGGAAGCCACAGCCATCCGCAACAAATGTATCAAATGGATTCTACCTTTCATATGTGTTGGATACCATATTATGTATGTCGACAAGCAAACTGTGAGTTTCAGTCACTGAGAGCAGGGGGCTAGACTGACACGCGGAAAACCCCTAGTTGGGCAGCTCCGCAATTCTTGGAATACTCAAAGACGCACACCTTAACAGTAATCAGTACAACTGGCTTTCGGTCTGCTTTAAAACCCAGTCCGGCTCAAGGATATGTGTTGATATATTCGTAGAGCATCTTCTATCTGGGCTACCTGCTTGCAGAATGGCCCCAGAACTGGGCACTTCAGCGCTTTCCTGTTGGCAAGTGGCTAGCTTTGAACCTGACCATATGGTAAATATATCAATCTAATTTCGATCAATCATTCTGAGAAATACAGGTCTGCATTCATCTACCTACATGTTGCCTGCAAAGATTTCGCTGGCCTCTTCGTCGTTCGCTTCCTTCTTGGCATCGCCGAGGCCTGTATCGTCCCATCGTTCCTCATTCTTTCGATGTTCTTCACCTACGATGAGCAAGCTGTTTTGATGCCCTGCATGTGGGCAATTGGAAATGGGAGTCCCGTGACTTCTGGGTTGCTCTCCTATGGTGTGCTGTTCATCAAGACCGGATCATTTGCTCCTTGGAAATGGTTCATGGGTAAGTAATTTCGATCTTGGAGGATGAACTTTACTTGTGTTGATGCCTTCAGTTATTACGGGCTCTTTGACCCTACTTCTTGCCGTCGCCGTTTATTTCTTCTTCCCAGACAGCCCCTTGAGCGCGCATTTCCTCACACCGAAAGAGAAGGCTCAGGCCATTCTGCGAATCATGAGTAATCGTTCTGGAATTGAGCAAAAGAGATTCAAGAGATACCAGTATGTTACTCGCCTCTATCTTTGTATTGTTTTGTACTGATACTGCAAAGATTCATTGAAGCCATTAAAGACCCAAAGACGTGGATGTTCTTCCTCCATGCCTGGTCCCAAGAAATGGCCAACGGCTTGACAAACCAATACTCACTAATCATCAATTCCTTCGGCTTTTCCGTCCTGGAAACGACCTTACTTGGTTGCGTCACTGGAGTCGCTGCCTTCGTCTCCTTGGCCATTGCCGCTTGGCTGCTGGCGTACACCAAGAACACCAGGGCTTGGATATCGGCTGGATCCTACATTCTACCCTGCATTTCATGCATACTACTCTTGTGTGAGTCCTTATTAAAGTTCCAGCGTCACAAACTTCCCACTGACGTCACTGCCTTCCAGCATTGCCATGGTCGGACAAATGGGGTCTCGTCGCAGCCATTTGGCTTCGGGCACCCAACGGAATCGCCTACGCGGTTGTGATGATATGGGCAGCGAATTGTTCAGCCGGACACACGAAGAAGACGACAGTCATCGCTCTCTACCACGTCGGATATGGCCTTGGAAACATATTGTCGCCACAGCTGTTCCAGCCACAATACAAGGTATTCCACTGTCCATGTCTCCATCCAAACTTTCGATTATCTCACTGATATTCCGCAGCCACGATATTACGTCCCATGGGGCGTGATCCTGGGAGTTGCCTCAATTCTTCCAGCACTTCTCGTCCTATACATTCGGTACTACCTCACAAAAGAAAACAATCGCCGCGACGCCCTTCTTTCATCTGGAGCTGAGATCCGAGTAACTGGATTGGTCGAGTCCACGGATTCCGAAGGGCGTCAAGTCGATCACGTAGTTGACAACAATCTGCTCGATCTCACAGACAGGGAGAATCTGACGTTCCGATATGTGCTTTGAAACAACAAGCCAACAACTATGGGCCGCATATTAAAATCGACTATTAAAGTTGGAAGTTACTTGTATCGGCAACCTTGGTTGGGTCATCTGTGGTCGGCATCGGGATCGAGGTCGAGTCGTGGTACCTCAGCACTCGATACATGCCAACACAAAAATTATGAGGAAATGCAGATGAAAATTTCTTGGTCCAAGTGATTTCTCAGACGTTCAACAAACCCGTCAATTGGCGTCAAAACACCCCGGAATCCCGTGTCATGAATCCTTTACGTCACAACTCTCTCCGTCCGTTTTCAAATGCTCTGTTGCACGTCTGAATAGATTGGTGAAGGAACTCTAGAGATCGATAATTACTTTTCGTGCTTCACAATCAATTATCCTGCACTCGCGCCGCGGGGTCTGATACTTCGAAGTTTGGGTGGAAGGAGTCAACTGAGCGCTTTCGAATGGATAGCTTTTATTTAGGGTAATTTGATAGAGAGTTGAGTGAGGAATTAATTGTTGGGATGGAATTGCGATCAATTGATTGATCCTGCAGTCACCGAAGCTCCAGATTCGTCTTCATATCCTGCCGATCTTCGGATCCCATCCCCCTCAATCTTCCAACACTCCTTCTTTCTTCTCTGCATTGCGGGATGAATAATGGTGCAAAAGCGGTTCAGTGGTTGGGTATACCGAGGACCAGCCTCAATTCTATTTTCAATCTTCTGATGTCTAGCCGTCTTTGTTACTTCTCCTTTCGTGATAACCATTCAATCCTCATCGTCACCCTTCGACAACACAACCTCATCTCTCGGCCTCTCCGTTCTCTCTAGCCAGAATAGCCACTCCTCAATTGGCCTTAACACCAACAGGACCCAGTTAATCTGCCATCTAGTATAGACAACAAGCGCGCCCACCACGTAGTCCAGCACCCAATGATTCGCTGTCGATGCCACCACCAGACCCATGACCGGGTATATCGGAGCCAGGACTTTGAACGGCATACTTCTTCCCCAAACTGCCACCGAAGCACCGATCAATAGCGCAGTTCTGAAATGCAAGAAAGGCATGGCGGCAAGTGTTAGCTGGAATCGATTGTTGTTACAGTCATTCCCTGGTCCTTTGTCTGGATGAATAACATCGAAGAAATGGTATGAGGCTGGCATAAGACGTGGTGGCGTGCAGCGATATAGCGAGAGGACGATAAATGCGGACCAGTTGTTAATGGCAACGCTGCGGCGGACGCGTTGGTATTTGTCGCGAGGGAAGTACCTGGTTTTACAGATGGTTAATATGGAGGCCTATCATTTGAAAGCATGAGAAAGACGGACGTATACCCATATCCAAGAAACGCGATCCCCACAGCAATATGCGCTAGATATATCCTGCAAAGCAACCACATAACCTATGGTCGACACTTCGTCAAGATGAAGCGCTGCAGCGGTTCCTCCATCGCGACACCCAACTTCTTCTCAATATGCAAGATCCGCAGCGCATTATTCGTTGAGGTTTGCTTCACAAGCGACTGTCGAATTGGGTCGGCACTGATGTACAACGCAGTCTTGGCCCGCATGAGTTGATATGGCCAGTACCTCAACGCCCAATACCAAATCTCGATCAAGAAGGGAAACTTGCGCAAGAATCGCGAGAAGACATTGTTATAGAAGCGGTGCGTATCCGGATGAAGAAGCCAGTTTTCGATCCCATGCGCTTTGGCAGAAGGCGAGGATGATCGGTGCCGGATGAGAGGTGCGGTGTCGTCGAGGATTGCTTCGGCGGCTGGTCATCATCAACATCTGGTCGCACCGGAGATGGAGCAGATGTTGGTGAGGAGAAATGTACCCTTCGCCAGTTGAAGGCATCTCCATTTTGGTTGCGTGCTCAATTCACCAGTGTTACGATAGTAAATACGGAGATGATGACTGCAGTCGATGTCAACAGCGTGCTCCTTGGACGAGAGGGTTTTGGGCACTCACTCAAAGGCTCAATTATACCGCGATCTCCGTAGTGACCGAGGAAAGGAGCTCAAGTTGAGAAACTGCTAGGGTCTGCCTCCGTGCGCTCAATTATTCACCAGTCATTTGTCTGCTTTACACACGCTTGAGATCATACATTTGCAATTGTGCAATAGTCACTCACGTCAGGTTCAAAGTGTTATTTTCCTGCAAGCAAGAGTTCTCATTTAATGGACCTCAAGCTCTTCTAAAGACACTGTCCCCTTCTCCAAATTTTCCATCACCTCTCCATCCATGATACCAAGCACGAAACATTCTCCCTGGTGCGTGTAGTGGCTATTTGTTTTACGCATGATTACAGGTACGCTGAGGCCAGGGAAGACGCAAACGAGATCACCCACCTCTACACGCAGAGGACCTAGTCCCATATATCCACGACTGGTTACAAAAAACTTGCGATCCTTCGTCTTATGGTACAGCGTGGAGACGAATGACGGTAGGTTTAGGTTACTACATGCTTCAACGACGGTGCTAACGCCGGCATTGGGCGGCCAAATTAATGCACCTTCGGAGTCAGGATCTCCAAGTAAGATGTCAAACTGCAAGGGAGCTTCGGAATGCAGTAGCGTGTATCTTTTCCATCTTGCTATTTCCGAGCAAGGAGGGTACCAGGGACCGAACACGACGCCGACCGCAAACATCTTTGCGAATTCGAAGAAGCGATCTTCTGACGAGGAGAGTCGAGCGTCTGTGATATAATCCTGGTCAAGGAGGATCGTCCGGAAATAGGCCTGCAATTGTGGTATCCCCGTGGGATAGATTTTGCTTCTGCCTTCGTAGATCAATCTTGCCCAGCCCGGGGTATCTGGATTCTATCTATTAGTAGGTACGCTCTAAAACCAAACCGAAAGATGTTAAGACTTGCTTTCAGCTAATATTTTGCACTTTTCTTGGGTAATCCCAAGGCTATGTTTCTCAGCTTCACTGCTACATAATTCATTGTCGACAATATGACGTTTTAGCAGCTTATGATTATCTCCACCACACCAGATCCCATCTTCTACGCACCCAGAGCAGAGGCCAAAATCTCCATTTTCGCAAATGCTGCAATGGTAATGTTGGTCGAGTACCGGACCACAGCAATTGTCGCACCAGATGACTCTTGGCTTCCGAGATGGATCACTATTAGAAAGAGTAGTCACGTTGACGTACTCATCCAGGAGTTCCTCTCGCCTCTTGTGTGCAGCAAGTGCACGAGAATGATGTTCATTGGGAAAAAAGTGGGTGGTTGGGAAGGTGTCGATCCCAGTTACAGTATCCCAGATGACTCCTTGCGCGTGCAAAGCTGGTGACGGGAAGGGACAATAGTGCACCAGGGCTTTTCGTCCTAAATCTGCATTATATCGCTCGGCATCTAGAGGACGTGGGTATCCTACCTGGCCCTAGTCAGGTACCTAGGATGGAAGAAGTACTCCATCAGGCGCGGTCAAAGAGCGTGGAGGGCTGTTGTGCAGGATTTGCAGGTTCTGGTGGGTCTCGGCCATAATACCTGCGATCTTGGTATACAGTTCAGAGGTCGAATTGTGTAGTCAGGCGGGCCAAAGGAGTCTCCGTCACTCGCGAGTCCCTGCACGGCGTAGATGCGATCCCGGGGATTGATACACATCATACAGTCAAGTAGCCCACCAGAGATGGAAGACAGATTGCTGTTTATCCTTTTCTGTCCTAGGTACTCCCCTCAGAGAAAGGACTTCGCAAAGAGTCCCGCGCACCCTTGACCCCAGATCAATTTAAGAAAGCCATACTTTTGGAACTTCCACGCCGCCGGGTCCGTCTTGGCGGTAATGATCAGACTCCACCAATGCAGCATGCCCCACTGGAAAATAATGTTGCCACAAATGAATATGACCTCCTTGCCAAAGACGTATTCCTGAACTGTCCATAGCCTCGTCCACCAGGGCCGTTCAAAAGCGACAGAATGGCGTCGGACTGCGGGCTTCCATCCAGCTCATTCAGCGCTTTCAGCGTCTCTTCTCGACTGACCTTATTCTCTTTGTTCCCAAACTGCCTATACAGTCCTTGGATCGTCTGCAACGCCAGCTGTCCATCTTCCCCTTCCTCTCCCAGCCACACAACCACGCACGACGCTCCGGAATAGATATCGCGCATCAGCTGCACCTGCTGTCTGCGCTCATCCAGGTCCGCTTGATTGATGCAGATGGCATCAATCCACAAGCACAACTGCTGATTCTTATCCCGTAGCTCTCCCAGAGCTGCGCGGAGATTGAGCAGTGCATCGCCTAGGTTTTCTGTTACTTGGACTTCTGCGCCGTTGAGACGGATGGGGACGGTGATGCTGGGATCGCCCCAGCAGTAGGACAGAGCAAGATAGCTTGGAACCTGGTCAAGGGATACTGTGATGGTGGTACATTCTATAGGTGCGGATTTTTCTGATGAGTGGTACATAGTAACTAGTCGTATCTCGCGATTGCTGGAGCTTAAAGGAGAATATGTTGATGGTTCCATGCTAATTCTCTGTTCGTCTCACGCTGCTAAGAAAAGAATTATATAGTAAGCTTCTTCATATACAGATAGGGGAAGAACAGAAAATAGTATCGAGAATCTACACGGAATTAAGTTTGCTTAGTGAGGGGTAAGGGTCTAGCATCAAGGCGGTTAGCTAAGCCAGCCCTTCCCACGCTAAACCTCGCCAGGCAATCACGCTCTAGGGTTCAGCGTAAAGCTTCCAGAAATTTAACTATTTAGTTGTCTTAATATGTCACACCCCCCAAAGAATGCTGCCTCCAACAGTCCCAAAATTTTCGAGTCAGGGATGAGCAGGGGAAGTCTCGCAGTAGGGTCACGTGAGAGATTAGAAGTCGGATATTGAGAAGCAACTAAACGAGTGTATCTAGGTTTGAGGATACTACTGAGTAGAGAATGTACAGGGATCTATTTTAATAGACAGAAATCACCCTAATACTCATGGGACACGTCACATTGATCAAGTGATCTTGTAACACCATGTCACTCGGCAGGCATCACTGATAACCAGAAACACTGATTATCTGCGTAGAAACAGAGTCACTGATTGCTCATTCCAACAGAGTGCCTGCAACGGCTCTTAATCCTTGCGTTATCAAATACTCTTGGTTTTTGGAATCATGTAATTGTACAACTAAATGCGGGATTTAGGTACGAGAGTCCGGTGTATTAGCAGTCGTACTCGCTTGATTTTGCGACGTACCAACAGGTACTTCATGATTCCATCGGATCCCAGTTTCGGCAAAGAACATTTGCATTTTGTCAAATCCTATTGCTAATCAATTTCCTCCCCCTTTCTTTCCTTTCTTCTTCTTCTTCGATTTCTGATTGGTTGGAGAAGGTGGTTCAGCTGTGTCCCCCTGGGACGAAGCGACTGCACCATCCTGCACAGATTCAGCTCCCTCCAAACTTGGCGTTTTTTCCATCACCGTCACTTCTTCTACAACTGGTTCCTTTTCCTCAGCTGCCATCTTCTCCACAACTGGTATCTCCTCCACCGACATTCGTGCGTTTCCGACATTAACATGCGAAGTATCTTCTTCCGCTGGTACACTTTCCACCACCACAGGCTTCGCGTCCTTATTCTCGCTAACCCAAGACTCCACCACCGGTGTTTCTTCCACCAAAGGCTCATCTGTGGGCTCATATTTTACAGTTTCCACTTCCACAGGCTCCGCTTCTGTCGTCTCACTCTCCCAACAGCCCCCCTCGGACGGCGGTTCTGCAAGAGGTTCAACCACATGTTCTACAGCGTTTCTCGTTACAATTTCTTCCTTCTCCTTGGTTGCATCTTTCCCTTCGGCATCATGAAGCACGGTCGTAGGGGCAGGCTTCGAGACAGCCTCGACTTCCGGCATCAAACGTGGGGCTCCATGAGGATACGGACAAGCAACAACATCTTGAAGTACCCAGCCAGGAATATCGGAGTGGTCATGGAAGCGACAGGCCCCTCCAGACTCGATACCCTCACTGTCTAGTCCGCTACCACTCTTGTACTTATAAAAATCAAACCCAAGACTGGGCTGCTCAATAAATGCAGGCTCCCAAATACTGAAGTCATTTCTTCCTTCAGCAGCAACAAAGCACAGGAAGCTCAACTGTCGGAGAGTAGAGCCCTCTGGTGCAACTTCATACACCGCCGAAATCATTTTCGGTGTAATATTCCACTGATCGTCGATCAAAGCCACACGTATGACATCTGAAGCCTGGTTCCTCAGATGAAATATTTGATATTTTTGAGCGAAGACAGCGAGGTGGAGAGCAGCGTCAATGGACTCGGAGTCCAGCGTTTCGTTATAATTTATTCGAGGCTCGTAGGCGTGCAGCCAGAGGAAGAAGTCTTCGAAAGTGGACTTTGTAACATCTGGAAGTAGAATTTCATCGCCCGAATCGTTGAGGGCGTTTCGTAGCTGCTTTTTAAAGGCTGAAGAGTATTGCGCCAATAGAGCGTGTGGGACTTCGAACGCCTCTTTGGTACTTCCCACTAATACCTTGACGCGTTCGCTTTGCATTGATCTATTCCAGCCATCAGAGCAAATCGCAGTTCTCCTGCCAAAGATACTTACTTGATGTACCATGATCGTCGAATCCCTGATTGGGCCAATGTCGCACTTGGATCAGAAAGTACTGGCTCAGCCATCTTGAATCGCGACGTCGTATCTCGATGGTTAGGAAGACTCAATTCAAGAAACAGAGACGTAAGGTGGCAGCCATTATGAAGGCAATTTGATTATTGGGGGAGGGGTTACACAGCGGCTCTGCGATTGAATCGTGGCACCAATGGTACGAAGTGCATGCATGATGGCCTCATGGTTGGGCAGCCTCGCAGTTCCGCGACCCACATATCTCCAAACCCCACACTTTGCAGCCTCACAATTCTGCAGCCTCGTAATTCTGCAGCCTCACTCTGCACGAATCATCGACTTGCAGCGTGACAACGAATTGGTGCAGCGTCACCGAAACTCAAAGGAGGCAAAACAACCTAGAATGAATGCGCCATCCAAGTAACACTAACCTTTTTCCCACTAGTTTCGTTTGGTCTCTGGGCCAGACCCTTCTTCCTGGGCCGAAGGTGAGCGTTTCCGGCTTGGCTTGAGCATCGGGCTCTCCGGACTGGAAGTAGTATACAGAGGCCATCAACGATTCTTCAGCTTTGGAAAATCAAGAATAGCCATCGCCCAAACTTAAAATGCCACTCCAAAAGTTTTAGTGATGGAGGAGTTGGAGTTGGGTTAGAACTAGTTGGTCATCGGCAGTCCAATGAAAAGACTCCTTGGCAGGCAGTCATTCTAGAACGCCAAAACAGAGCTCCCCCGAAACAACAGCTCCATGCGCCGATGAACAAACAACGCCGAGCAGGCAAGAAAACCTGGAATCCGATGAATTTATACCTTGATGAAAGGCCCATTT
>NXFV01001435.1:0-41484 GCA_002803225.1 Gamarada debralockiae | reverse complement strand
TTTTTTTTTTTTTTTTTTGAAGCTGGCACAGGGTAGCCATGCTTGCCGCCTTCACAGCTCGACCTCTTGTTGAGCTCCGGCAAAGGGACAAGTCCAAGGTTGAATCTATACTGGCGTATGGTATGAGCTATAAGAGGGATAATTGTCTAGCTGATACAATGGAGGCGATCGAATCTTGGTTGGATTGAATACTGGGAGTTTGCGGATATATCGCATCAATGAGAACCCCGAGGAAGCAAGCAAACAGAATGGCTCTACGAAAACAGACGACAAGCCACCCTCACGACCTAGCTCCTCATCTGCCACCAAGCCTGTTGACCTGCTACGAGAGGTCGATAAATTCTCTACCAGGGCCGTCGAGCAGCTTGCAAGAATCAAGGAAGTCAATATCCTCATATCTCTGTCCAATAGCTATGTCTCGATACACGATTTACAGTCGTACACGTTACAAGAACAGCTGGCGAAGACAAAGGGTGTCACAACCTTTGCGACTACATCGAATATTATGAAGGACTCTGCGACTGGGATACAGGAGATCATATCGAGGTAGGCGGTTGCTGTGAAGAGGAGACTGCTTTTCTGGCCATGGCATGAGTCGGAGCTAGAGCAGGATATGGTTGAAATTTCTCTGACAGAGGCAATTAAAACTCTAACATAGGCGTCTGCGACAAAGATCATAGGTGGGATGAATGCAGGGTATGTGATTGTAGATGTCATGAGTCAAGAGGTTGAAGGAATTGTTGGACCTGGAGCTATCAGTGGGACTGCAGGTGCCCAAGGAGGACGATTTGGCGGTGTTAGTTCCGCAAGCATGGGATATATGGGGCTGGGAGGCTATATACCGAAGCCACTGGCGACGGAACTGGCTGATGGAGAGATGCTTCTAGCTAAGAATATTAATTCCCTATTTATCACCTCGGAAGGAAAGCCGTGGGACAAGAGACAGGCACTGTGGCAAAAAGCACCAGATGCTATAAGGTACTCTTACCCTTACATTTTGACATTGCAATCGCCCTCTCAAGGTACGTTAGAAGTACGAAACCAGGATACCCTTTCCCTACTACAATCCATCTCATCCCGAGTGCCAAAAAACTGCATTTCCCTCTGCCAACAGTCAGTCTTGCTCACGCGAGAAAGGGCTTTCATGTTACCAGTGAGCGTTGTATATGGACAATGGGAGCTACAGACTACGATTCGCAAGTCGACGAGCTTGTGGCGAATAGACGATACGACGAAGCTATCAGCATACTTAATATGTTGGAGGATGCCTTATTACGCAATAAGGGCGAGAGACTCCGCGAGATCCATATTCAAAAGCTCAAATGCTGTTCGATCAACGGAAATATCAGGATGCAATCGACATATTCATAGATAAAGATGCCCAGGTACCACCTAAGAGGGTGATCAAGCTATTTCCAAGAGTGATTGCAGGTGGTCTTACAATAATTAAAGAGAAACCTACCGAAGTCGAGGAGGATATCGAGGAGTCAGCAGAAGCCACAAATGGCCACAAGCCAGGAGAATATAAGCCAGAGCCTATGGGTCACTAAGCCAGTAGGTGTGACTGAGCTGCTCAAAACTCACCACAAGGCGCCATCTGATAGCTCTTCTATTCGTTCTTTTATGAGTCTTGAGGGCGGCGATGCTAATTATACTGCTATCACCAGAGCGAAACCAAGTGAAGATTTACCTCTTGAAGGAAAGGACCTAAAACTGCCGTTGATGCTTTGAGTGGCTTATTAGTCCAAGCTCGGACTCGAATAAAGGAGCTCCCGGACGCAGAAACAGGGAAATTGAGGCCTCTCAAACCGAAAGAGAACGGCCAAAGTGGATCATCTCAACATGACTTCGAGTCACCACTTACGAGACCGGCGTTGGATGTAGAAAAGATCGAGAACAGAAACTACTGGAGACGGCCAAACTCATTGATACAACTCTCTTCCGATCCTACATGCTTGCAAACCCTGGGCTGGCAGGAGCTCTCTTTCGGATTCCCAATTTTTGTGATCCAGATGTGATAAACGAAATACAGTTGAAGAATGGTCGGTACAACGATCTTGTCGATTTCTTCCATGGAAAGAAGCTACACCGGCCTGCACTCGAATTACTTAAGAAGTTTGGAATGGCCGAGAAAGAAGAGGCAGCACCGACTCTACATGGTCCTCAGCGGACTATCGGCTATCTCAAAGTCTTCCGCCAGAGATGATCGACTTGATTCTTGAGTTTGCAGATTGGCCTTTGCGAGTGGATCCGGACCTTGACATAGAGATCTTCCTGGCAGATACCGAGAACACTGAAACCCTTCCTAGGGATAAAGTTGTGAACTTCTTACGAGCAATTGACGTTGATCTTGCCATCAGATACTTGGAGCACGTAATCAATGAGCTCGATGTCTCAACGCCTGAATTCCATACTCGATTGGTAGCTGCATATCTTCAAGATCTACGGACTAGACAGGACCAAGATACAGATAGTTGGCATGGGTTGATGGAGAGGCTGATTTAGTTCTTAAAATCGAGCATGCAATATGCGCTATCAAAGGCTTTCAGATTGATAACCTGAAACGGTAAATGTCCAAGTCTTGCTTTGCAGATTCAAATATTGACATTGTTCTAGATCCCAAATTCTATGAGGCGCAGGCTGTTGTATTGGGTAATATGGAACATCATAAGCGGGCGCTAGAGATTTATGTTTTCAAACTCAAGGATTACGGAAAGGCTGAAGAGTAGGTTCATTTCTCTTTCATCTGATCATAGCTAATCTGGTGCTCAGATATTGCAACCATGTTCATCTCAAGCAAGATTCGCCGATTTCATCTCCACTACAGTCACGACACGCATCAACAATAGTAGCCGAGGAAATGATGCAGTGCCATCAATATACCTCTTGCAATATGGTCACGTGATGGACGAGAAGTAAGGAGAATGTGGTTGGATTATTTAAGGCTGTAAAGATACTGGAGATACTAACGAACAAATCAAGTACAGTAGTCTGTACTTATAGACTGTAATCTTCATATGACTCATAGAACACGTCACACCGATCAAGTGAACACTGAGTCATGTGATGCCATGTGACTCAGCAGGCAACACAGATAACCAGAAGCACCTGACTATCTGGCTAGAGCCAGAGCCGCTATGCCTAGAACCAGAGTCACTGATTACTCATTCCAACAATACCACATCCTGCTGCCACTCTATCTCAGTCCTCCACCACCACATAATCCAAACTGGCCGCCAGCTCTCGATCTCCTCTCCAAGCACGGCCCCCGTCTCTCTGAATCCTCAGCATTAAACTTCATACCAACCACCCTCCCAGTCGCAGAATTTGAATCATATTTTCAGGGCCGAATACGAGCAACGAACTCCATCGTCGACGAAGCACAAGTGGTAGCAGGCTTACGAAAGAGCAAAGTTGTCTCCGCACAAGCAGCCGTTTTGCTAGGCGACGACGCTCCAGGAGGTATAGGAGGAAGGAATAGACGAGTCGTGGTATCAGATGAAAGGATCTGCGGCGTCTGCCACAAGCGCCTAGGGGGAAGTGTGATAGAGGTGTTACCCGACAACGAAGTGGTGCATTACGGGTGCTTGAATTGGGCAAACGGGCAGGAGAAATGGAGAGGAGGAGATAAGCTCTGGATCTTGTCCACACCTGAAGTGTTCAGAACATTTGGCTCCAATTCTTTGCCTAGATCGAGAGACGCCATTTCATCAATTTGAGCTTGAATTCTTGCCATCTTTGAACATTTGCATGCTTAAAGGTTGTGTGGTGGATAACAGACGGCCGACGAACGAATGACATGTTCGTGTGGACAAGAATCAAAAATCGTAACCGATGGAAATGGTTAAGGATTTGGTCCCTGTATCTTCTAGGGGTATACTCGCTTTGCAAGCTTTGGCTTTTGCCGTTAATAGATGCCGCCCGCCGCCTACTACGTAGAGGACATGGTCACGCTGCCGATCTCACGTTCAACAGGCGTGCCGCAAAGAAGGTCAATCCGCCACGCCTATCACAGGCACAGGGAGTGGAAACAATGCACTTGTTTGAAGACAGTTCCGCAAAATCCAAAGCTCGATAGAAGATTGCAGCTAGAAACGAGCAATCTCAAATTGCGTCTAATTGTACCATCTGTCTCGTCTTTCAAAACCTTGTCTATATTTCATGGGTCGTGATTAAAACCCACCCGGTGTGAGTCGCTTAAAACTCACACCGGGTATGAGCTAACATATATCTTATTATTCTACACGCATTCTCAATAGAATCTCCCTATAATTTGTAGAATTATTATATTAACAGCTATAGGCTTCCAATTTATTCAAAATCATATTAAAAGTCTCAGAAATCGTCGAGTTATAAGAGTTAAAAATTTGGCCGTGTTCTACCCCGCGATAGGGGTCCTCGCGTAAGAAAATGCTCTCTTTAGACCTCAAAATTAAGTAACACAATACACGATAATCAAGTCTAACTTATAATTATAAATATAATTCAGATTTAACGCAATTGATTAATCAAAAAATATGTAAAGAAGTCTAGAAATAGTTGAGTTATATGAGTTAGAAGTAGAGCTAAATTTTGACCCCTCGCTTAGTACTCACCCCGGGTGAGTTTTAATCACGACCCCCTGTTTCATTCGCTCTGCCCAATTTTACTCAAAATTTTGCAAGAAAGAGCCCAACACTTTGTAAGTTTTTGCAACAACATCGTCTAGGTGTGGCATGCTGTGCGCCGTACTTGGACAAGTAAAATCGGCATACCAGCCCAATTCAGCCAAGACCCTGACTATCTGAGCAGGCGTCAAGTCCTTCTTATCGCTTACCCTGAGCTGTCTAGCCTTTGCGGAGTGTTTTCTAATTCGCGGTGCTAACACCGGCTGCAGAGGTATTGGTTCCGTGTCTTCGGAGAGGCTGTCTCGTACTCGCCGCTGCCAGCGTACGCTCTATTCTCGGGCCATGTCTAAATGAGTGTGATTTAAGGATTGATTCTGGTCTGAGTCGGCAGGCGGGAGCATCAATGCTGAAGGTGGCGTACATGCACGGCTGAGCATAGAGTCACTATCGACTGTAATATCTTCATGCTGGGCGTCTAGGCCGTCGCATCGCAGAAGGGACCGCTTTTGGGCCAGCATCTCTTCGAAGCAAAGTGGCGCGTTCACATGGCCGTACTGTAAAAGGGCCGCAGCTTCATCGATTAGATAGGATGGTACGGCCAAGTTATCGCAGATATCGTTATCGACTTCGCTCTCGTCTGGCCTTGACATAGCATCGTCATCGTCACTAAAGAAGCCACTGGTCGATCTGCTATTCTCTGCATTGTTAGCACCTGATTGTGATTCATCGAACGGAGTTGGTTGACGGCACGATTCTTCGTGACGCTTGCCTTGAATCAATCACTTCTATCCTCTTTACAAGTGACATAAGACTGCATGTGTGCTCTGCTATTGTGACAGCGCTAGCGTACGGCATGCTGCGGTTTGTATCGGCGTTAGGGATCATCCTTATATAGTAGAATAGCGAATAAGGCTCCAGCCTTATTCTTGTGCCTTTTTGACCAGTTGGCGCTCTGGTCAGTTATTCACACCGCTCGCTATGTTTGCCTAGTTAGCAAACTGTCACAGCTATGGGCCTAAAATCTTGTCCAAAAATATCTATTGTATTAGCCGTTCTAGGGACTTTTATAACCCTACTATTGCGAAGGTCAGCTGTTCTGCAAATACTTCTGGATTATCTGAAAACCTCTTCTTTTTCACGACCGTCTGCCATATCCAACAAGTTTAAAAGCCGTGCGGACAGCTATTTCTCTACAATCTTGTAGGCCAAGCTCTAGCAGTATGAAGGAGGAGATATGTCAGTACGCAATATAGTAAATGGGATAGGGAAGCTAGAAGCCATTCTTTAAGTTGTTGATGCGTAAGTGTATTGATCCTTGGTTTCCTTCTGTACTCCGTCTTTTATAGAGTCAGCTGCAAAGTATCTCTGGCTACTCGAATCTGATAGTCCATAAACCCGTACTTTGCTCGTATCTTATAGAATAGGACATTGAAATCAAGGGTTGTTTTAATGCAGATTCAATCACTATGGGTTATAGGAGAAGAGTATCGTCTTTGAGGAGTCTGAGGAATCTATATAGTATTAACATGAGAGCCTAGATCAAGAGAAGGCCACAGGCCTCTCTGAGAGTTACTGGATTGTATAGAAGCTTGAGAGGTGCGTATAGAGATATCCTGGGAGTCAGGAGTCTCATAAATACACGGGGTTCTCAGCATAGAAAGTAAGGCTTGTATATCTATCATACGTAGCATTATTGTAGCTTGTATATTGTGTTGATAGTAGGGAATCCAATGATTTTTTACTGCTGGCAGAATCAAGTAACATGGCAATTTCTAAAAGAATCCACGTGTTTGATTGGCTGAAAAGCTTCGTAGGCAGAGCCCGCGACCTCCTTGTCTCTGCAGAGATTTACGGTTTATTTAAGGGGGAATAGTAGTAAAGGCCATGTCGAATTTAGCTCGGTGTAGATCATGTGTACGCTAGTAAAACTGGTCTTGAAGAAGTGTATGAATTGATTATTGCTTAACTTCTCTAACTCTACTTGCCTGTAGAGCCTGTATGTACGTACCTTACTGTCAGATGGCTCTGGTTGTTGTTATGGCAACGGTTGTTTATCATATCTCGACACTTACAGCCGAGACTTCAGGTGTCGGCTCAGCATCTTAATCCAGGATTTTCCTACACCTCAAAAATATTTAATATGATTGGAAGGTACTCACCTAGCCACAAAAACTAATCTCAGGCTCTGAGTTCTCTCTTTCCATCCATACCTGCTTCACCACTTGAGCCATGGCACAACTTGGCCCCAATGAAATGCCTAACCTATGCGATACTTGCAAGTCCATCGACTTCGAGAAATATTTGAGCAAAAGCATCCGGTATGCTATCAGGCTCGGAACTCAGAAAAGCATCGAAGCCAACACTGCATGCGCATTCTGCTCTCTGGTAGCAGGTTGCATCAAAGCCGAACGGAAAGGTTACGCGCGGATCACTCAGGATGCAAAAATCTCTCTGAGCAACGAGAAGAGCTGGAAGCTGAGTGTTGCAAACCTCAGCTATGGTGGACGGGGTTCGGCAACGTATTCCAATATACATAATTTGAAGTCGGAGAACGGGCAGATCAAAGGACAGCAAGCGTACCGATTCCTTGTAAGATCCAGACTCTCTTGCATCCAATTGACCTACGTAAACACCCAAGGACTTACTTGGCAAGGCAATATGCAATTGGGTCCCAGATACGACCCCTTGGGTCAAATTCAGCTGCTGGCCGATTGTCAGTTTCGAGGCCGCCCGGTCCGACCAGAAATGGCTGACCTAGACCTTGTTACACGGTGGATGGATAGATGCAAAATGGCCCACGGCGAATCCTGCGAGCGACATGGAGTTGCTGCCTCTGGTCTAACTTCTGATCTAAGGGTGATTAATGTCCGTTTGAGACGAGTCGAGCCTGCGGGGGCCAATTGCAAGTACGTGGCTCTTAGTTACGTCTGGGGTGACGGTGAAAAGGAGCTCCGCCGAAGGTTTCCTGATGGAATTCCTACGATCAAGAAAGACGATTTTAAAGCGAACCATTGCCCCCAACTTCCTTATCGCCTACCTCGCACCATCGAAGATGCAATCACCGTGGTCAAGGGTCTCGGTATAGATTACCTCTGGACCGACTCACTATGTATTATCCAGGATGATGATGACGACAAGCCTAAGCAGCTCGCAATGATGGATGCGGTTTATAGCGCCGCAGTACTCACAATCGCAGCTGGTTCTGGGCCACATGGCGACTGGGGACTTCCTGGCATCAGCAGGCCAAGATCTCAACAACACATAGAGATGGTGAAGGGACTTCCGCTCAATATCGTGTTCCCATCCTACTGTACGCTAGACGCGGACAGATCGCTCGTCTGGAATAATCGCGGTTGGACCTTTCAGGAAAAACTGCTCTCGAAACGAATTCTGCTTTTCACAGACGACCAGATGTATTTCAAATGCTCCGACATGACCTGGAGCGAAGATGTAAGGATAGAAACCGACAGGCAGTTCAAAAGCGGTAGGAGAATGCTGGCACCTCTTCGTTGGGCACCCGCCAGAGGACCCAACGCAGGCAGCAATAGCGTGCTTCAAATGGACAGGATTTGGAAGAGACTCCTGCTGTTGGTGAGCGTAGGGAGTGTTGACCTCCTCAAAGCCCATGATCCTCGTCTAGGGTTTCTGCCCAACTATACATCGATGATTGAAGAGTTCACTCGGAGAACACTAACAAAACCCTCTGATATATTAAACGCATGCGCCGGCATGCTGGGCACTCTCGTCAAGCCTGGTAGTTTCCTTAATGGGCTTCCGCAACAGTATTTTAACAGTGTCTTATTGTGGCAACCGCAGCTCGGAAGTAGCTGTGAGCCCTTCAAGCCACTGACTGAGCCCGACAGTCTGATTCCTGAGCCCGACAGGTCAATTATGTCCGTCAAACCGTCGTGGACCTGGGCGCACTGGAACTGTGAAAGCGGAGTCACCTGGTTTCAGAGCGATCTTGACCAAACACACTGCATGGGGGACCTATGGTGGTACGGTAAAGAGCATCGGGTTCAAATCCCCCCCGGAGCCCAGGTCAACACATTGGGGTTGCAGTACAGAGCAACACGGTTGAAGCAAGACGAACCCACCTTCGCTCCAAACCACGCGGAACTGCCACCATCCGTCAAACAGTCCCTCGATGATCTCTGTCCTCTACTATACATCGACACGAGGCTTTTCCACGTTCGCATTGGGCCCTTAGTCAACCGGCCACACGAACCTGCTCATTTTGACGCCACAGCTACGAATGTGTACCAGCTTGTGGATCGCGTAGGCCAATATGTTGGCGTGATCTGGACTTCGCACCGTGATATCAATACTTTAAAACCCGGGAAGCAAGACGCTTTGATTCTCTCTTTGGGGACGGGCTTGGTGCATGCGTGGCCTGCGGATTCTTATATTCAAAATAGTTCTATTAGATCGGACCGGGCGATGCAACAATCCAGGGGGCTGTGGACGGTGGTGAATATTATGGTCGTAAGATGGGAAGGCGAGATAGCACGGCGGGTTGCTGTAGGAAAGGTTGTGCAACAGTATTGGGTTGAAAAGTGCTTGAACAGTCCGAGACGATATGTTTGGTTAGGATAAGAATGTTGGAACAACAGGCCTGAAGCAACATAATGCATATGGGATTTGTTGACTCGAATAGGATGCTCTTTTACAGTGCTACTGTCAAGGAAAGCAAACGACCAAGGTCGGTTTGACAAGGTAAAGACTAGATTGACTACAGAAGAGGGAAGAGGAGTGTGAGGAAGGAGGAGATTATATACATGGTTCCCTGACACTTAGTCGTTGCGTTTGCGATATATTATATATATTAGTACTTGAGAGCTTTTATGACAGCCAATCTGGGGAGGCAAAAGATAAGATTTATTCGTTACTTGGACCGGCGGCCGACATGGCCGGGACACTATAGTAGTTGACTATTGCAAGCCCATTTGTGGAAGTAAGAAAGGGTGCGATCCGAGTTTATGAGAAAAAGTATGGATCAGAGTCCTGGCTTACAAGTCGGGTGCGCCTTGCTATTGCAAGACTTGCCAAACCTGTAGAGAAAGAGAAAGTTCAAAGTAATGGACTATCTCGCCATTCATATTATTAATTAGCATTTCAACTACCAAAGTTTGAGGAGTACCTCCTGCACGGGGTTCATACACCCGAGAAGTGAGCGATCAGGGCAGGTTGTCAACCGCCTGCTCATAATGATCTCCTCGTTTAGGCCGGCATCATTGCATGATTAGATCTCAAATTCGTTTTATAAATAGATTTATCGCAGATCACATAACTCGATGAGCTATCCAATGATCGAAGAGTACGGTAGTACGAAAAGTTCCTCACATCTCTCTCCTACGCTGGAAATAGCCGAGCCTAAAGTTGGGGAACTCACGCCCATTCGCCAATTCTCACTCTTGGGTCTTCTGCAGAGGTTTGAATAGGTATGGTAACGGAAAGCCTCAAATCGACGTGATTGAAGATTTGTATTGCTAATATGCTCGTGCAGTCCTATTGGTCGTTGAGGTAGGCCGGCGGAGGTATTCGTGCTTCGTGACAAGAATGACGAATTCGCGAATATGCAACCAGGCATCGATGTTGGGTCTGGGACTCCCGCATCTACAGAAACAATGGAATTTCTCTCTTAAGTCCGCAGATATTAATTTAAGGTCCTTGCCACCCCGGAAATTGATGCAATAAATATGAACCTGTTTTCTTGTTAGCACGATACCAAAAACCGCTTTCTCCTGGGGGAAAAACAAAGATGTCCCAAAAAGGGACGAAGGGTTCTGATCCCAACGTGATCGAGAAGCATGGCGAGCGCCTCCCAGTCTCTGTTACCGAGACTCCAAAGCGGGCATGGTGGCAGCTTGGTGGCAAAGATATCAGTTTTGCGACCGTGGACCCAGCTTCTATGACAGCGTCAAGCTCTGGATCTCTTCAAGGTGATATCGAAAGCAGCGACGAGAACAACATCCATGGAAGTGTCTTTGATGATGAGGCAGCGGCACAATTCTATAAACCTATTGAGAAGTATGAGGGTCGGCATAGATTTGACCCAACCGCGACCTGGACCGCTGAAGAAGAGGGAAAGCTTCTTCGGACGGTATGACCTCCCTACTCAATGTCCCTAAATACAGTATTGTTCTAACACATGGTCTAATATAGCTGGATTGGAGAATTTGCTTGCCCGTATGCATTATGTTCTTCGCTTTGCAACTAGATCGGGGCAACATCACGCAAGCTTTATCTGATAACATGCTGAGTAAGTCTTCTCCTCCTATTTCCAATCGTATATATCAAATAAGAGCTGATGAATGCTGTGCTAGGTGATCTCAAACTTAATACCAATGACTACAATAACGGCATGACTATTTTCTACTGCTCCTTTCTCTTCGCGGAACTTCCTTCACAGTTAGTCAGCAAGAAAATTGGCCCAGACAACTGGATACCGTATGTGATTTGATTCATATTTGAACCCACAACAAGCTAACATTTTGAACTTGCAGTATCCAGATGGTTTCATGGAGGTATGTAACGCTCAAGTAACTTCTGGCAGTCACTCTCAGGTGACGCAAATGTCGCAGTGTTGTTGCGATTTGCCAGATGAAAATTACTGGTCGCACAACGTTTTTTATAACGCGCTTCTTGCTTGGGTTGATTGAAGGGTGAGTCCAGTTCCACCAGAAATGAATCGAATTGTAGTATCTTTTAGCTGATGTGTTAAAATCATAAACAGGGGTTTTATTCCTGATGTAAGTGAGACCTCGCAGTGCAATATTGTCAATGCAAAAAGCTCACTTGAACAGGTCATCCTCTATTTGAGCTATTTCTATAAAAACAGAGAATTGCCCAATCGCCTTGCTTGCTTCTGGACGTCATACGTCTCTACAAATATTATTGCCGCTTTTCTCGCCTACGGGATTCTTCATCTTGATGGCCATCATGACATAGAAGGTTGGCGTTGGCTGTTTGCCATTGAAGGTGGTATCACCGGCTTCGTTGGGATCATTTCGTGGTAGGTTGGAGTTTTGAAACCTCCATGAACGCACTAACCCCTGTAGGCTTTACCTCCCTCCTTCGCCGACTCAAACCAAGAGCACTGGATTGAAAGGTATTCTGCGTGGTAAAAATGGGTGGTTCACGGAGAGGGAGGAGGTTATTATGGTCACTCGTATCTTACGTGACGATCCCGGGAAGGCTACTATGCATAACGTAAGTAGTCTTGTTGCTTCTCACACATCTTTTTATAAGATAACTAACTGGAGTTTAGAGGCAAGCAATAACTCCAAGGCTGTTGTGGGAGAGCTTTTCAGATTATGATATGTAAGATCTTTGACCAGTTTCACCTTCCAACATATCTGATATGTGTAGTTGGCCTATTTATCTAATTGGCTTGACATGGACTGTTCCAATGGTGAGACACAGCACCAGACATATCCTATTTCAATTGGCCAAATTGATGACAGTCCTAACCTGAATCTGTAGACTCCAGAAATGAGCTATCTCACTCTCACCTTGAAGGCACTCGGATTTTCCACATTCAACACCAACCTTCTCACTATACCATCAAGCGTTCTATTTATTCTCCAACTTCTTTTCTGGACATGGCTATCGGAAAAGCTAAATCAGAGATTCCTTGTGGGACTCATGAGTCAAGTCTGGGCCATCCCACTCCTTATTGCACTGGAGACTCTGCCTAAGACCTTTCCCCACTCAAATTGGGTTCGCTTTGGAATCTCATCATTAATCATTGGCTATCCATATGTCCATGCCATCCTCGGTAAGTTGGTACTATGCGATTCATTTATACGCTGAATAAGCTCGCTGAAACTGGATATTATAGTGGCCATTACGAGTAGAAATGCAGGGACTGTACGGACCAGGACGGTCGGATCATCCTTGTACAACATGGCGGTGCAGACAAGTAATATCATATCGAGTCAGGTTCGAAACCCAAAGCATCCCTATTTAATGAGTACTTGAGCTTACCTGCTTCACTCGATGGCAGATCTACCGGAACAATGATAAGCCCCTCTATCGCACAGGCAATAAGATCCTCCTCGGCATAGCTGCCTACAATGTTGTCCTGTTCGTTGGTGCAAAGGCGTTCTACGTCTGGAAGAACAAGTAAGTATTTACTGACCGCTTCTAGTCGCATTCCTTACGAATTGATCCTTTCCTCAGGAAACGCGACCAGATATGGGATAATATGTCCCGCGATGAAAAGCTCCACTATCTTGCAACGACAAAAGATAAAGGAAACAAGCGGTATGTCACATTCGGTTCCTTTAGTTTTTGAGGTAGATGGAATGAAAATACATATATTGACATTCAAACTTCGCAGTCTCGACTTCCGCTTCGCTCATTGACCGCTCATCCTACTACGGCGACGTGTTCCTGATGGCGGCTTGCCTTTCTTGTCCGAGTACTTTGATTTCTACGTTAGCAAGGCGTTCGTTTGATTTTGATTTTTGGTTTATCGATGAAGGATGTGATCCACTTCCCGCGTTACTTCGTAGGGTTGCCGTCGACAGCAAATAGTAGTAACGGCCTGAGCGAATGCCCAAATACAGATCGTCGTTTTTACCGTTTTATCTGCCTTGGCGCTTAGTCAATGGCATTCTAATTGGAATCTACCTGAAAACAAGTATTTAATGTCGCCGGCAAATTGTTGTGGGAACGTACTCGTCAATCGATTGAATAAGCATTTATAGCCTCTCAGCCTTGCAGACCCCCGTCATCCCACAACCGAGCCAATACTGGCAGGGAACATTCCCATTCGCCAGATCGCACTCTGGGTCAGGATACAGCTACTTTTGTTCCGCAATCATCCTCAAGTAGGATATTGCTAGGCGAAGTGGAAGCTATTCGGCTGTCATGCGGCGTCGAGTCTCGGACTTCGTACCAAAGTACATCTCATATAAACTCATTTCAGTCAGGTCATTTGAACGAACTATCTCTCAGACAGCTTCCGCTTTTCCACGTTTTCTTGCCTCAGTTCTAGTTTTGTTTATTTTCATCATGTATGTCCTAATCATTCCATTCCTTGTATTTCTAGTACAATTTGCGCTTCGCGTACCTTGCGACTTCGATCCCGACATTGTCCTGGAAACTAAAGACGATTACGGAATGGCAAAATAATTTTCGCCACATCGGTCACACTGCAATGCTACAACGAAACCCCAGGTGCAGAATCAAACTCCACGGTTTCATCGCTCACCACAAATCTCGTCCTCGTCACTGGGCCCTGAGGAGATTGCTTCACAGATAGTGCCATTTATGTTAAGCTTATAGGAAGTATGTCTGCCCTCTTCTTCAGTTTCATCTTCTTCCCTTACTTCCAACTCCGCAAACTTCGAAACATTAGCAATGGATGAGTGCTGACATGGATATTCGCGTAGCCAGTCTTCCTCTCAATGGAACGACTGGACTCCCACGCACAACAAACTTCCACAAGGAGACGTCAACGGTGAGATTCCTGACGTGCGTACTTATCCACTAGCCTTCATGCAAGATACGTTGCAACTAGGAGTATCATACGACTTTGCAATAACAGGTTCAAACCAAACAACTATTTCGCAACATAAGCACCGCATCCCGCATCACTAAGGAGTGTCAGAATTCGTGGGACGCTCGAGTTTTAGTACCCTTTGTTTTCGACTACACCATAACATTCAATTATAAAAAGAGTTGATGGGAGTACAAAATCAATTGTAAATAAAAGTTCTGTCTCTTCACAATTTTTGTTTTATGTTGTGTTGTGAAGTTATGAGCGGGCAATAAAAATTGCTGTCCCACGAATTCGGTCACCCCCTGGTGCATCATCAATTTTGCATTGTCCACCTGCTGCCACAACGGCCCCAGACTGGCCCGAACCGCCCTTCTCCTCCGGCGTATTACGGCCCGCCCCGTGCACCAAGGCCCCTCAACAGTTCCACCTCTTCCACACTCCGAAGGCCAGCACCTTAATTAACCCTCCAGGATATCTGATATATTTCTCGCATGGCCCAAGCCCCAACGCCCAGACCACCGTCCCAGCAGACACGTCAAAGCTACCAACACAATCAGAGAACGATGATCAAGCGACAATATTTCCCTCCCCATAAATATTGTTATTTGGTAGTAACCATAGTCCTCGATTTCGAAGACTGTACTTGAGTTCGTGGCAGACGCCTGGAGTGTGTGGTTTGTTGTTGGGATTCAGGTGAGGTCGGAAGAGGAAACCTCCACTCCCCACGATGGTGATTGCGGATAGCAAGAGTGAACGCAGAGGCACGAGTAGAGTGGGCGATTGTGGTGTGCGCTCGGGGGATTAACACAGCTCCTTCTTCTGTATATAAAGGGCACGTTCGTGCGCGGACTGAGAAGTCGCGAGAATGAGGTTGGTGAGCTACGGATCCTGACTTCGTGCAACCTCATCAGGAGGCTGAGCTAAGCGCTTTGGCAAGAAGGGCCTTCAAAACGCAATCTACCAGAGTGTTTTAAAATTCAACTGTAGTGCTGAAGTGCTTCGGCCTTCTCCTTCCTCATATTGCTTCAACAATATCTCCGGTTTCTAAAATCTGGTGAGGATTAAAAGCACAGAAGGACAAGAGAGTAGGGTCTGGTCAGAAGGAGAGTAGCCTTGGCTTCATTTGCGAGCGAAGAGAGTGAAGAGGCGACAAGCTGCATGATGTAAGGCCAGAGAGTTCACTTGACGAGGCAGAGGCTTTGTTTCAATTGATTCTGATTTCATACTATGCATCCAGTCTGCTCTTTACTCGAAAGCATGGCAAAGTAACTCTCTACGCATCTCATCTCGTGTTCTAATGCAGTATCCCTCCCCATACCCCTGATGCTCCCGCTCAAAATTCCAAAAGTCCAACGATGCAGCCATGCTTTCCAAACGCCAGGATCCCTTATCATCAGTCGTAAACCACGTATACACATGCACTACTCCTATCTCTCAATCTAGTGCCCTTATTGAAAAGCTCTTCTTTTCCTTCACGCGCTGGCTTCTCGTTCCAACCGTTCAGCAGTACCCTCCTTCTGTTTCAACAGCTCATTCCCAACAACAACCTCCCTCGACTCCTTCATGCCCTCTCCCTCCTCCATCTCAGAGTCGTCATCGTCCTCAACATCCTCCAAATCGTCCACATTAGTACTCAGCCAATGCCACCCCCTAACCTCTCCATTCTTCCCCAAAATCAGCTTATCATCACTCGTATCTTCCCTCTTCGTGCTACTCAACTCCATATCAGCGGCACAAGTAGCTCCAACCTCCACTCCCTGATTCCTTAGCACCTGTAGAATAGCACGAACATTGAGCTTCATGACTCGCTCAGGCTCTTCGGCTTGAAATACCTTCTTCGTTACCCAGGGGAAGAGAACACCGAAATCGGATTGCGAGAGGTGCGCTGAGTTCGTGGCGTAGAAGAAATTCGGCTCGGAGATTGAACCGTTTTGGTAATCATATTCATCGCTCGCCGGGTTTGGCGAGAGGAGACGTTTCGTAGCTTTCAAATGGACGCGCCAGTTATAGAATGCTTGGGACTCGACTGACAAAAGCGCTGATCCGCCGGGTCCGGTAGGCTGGTAGCAGGGGAATGGCTGGTTCCAAAGCCAGCGTGTGGTTGCTGCGCGGAGGGGAAGACACCAGACATCTAGAAGGATGACGGTTGTTTGGGGTGTTATTTGCTTGGCGATTGAGGAGCGGGAGGAGGGCGTGAAGAGGGTTTCGTAGGTGGATGGTGCTTCGGAGGTCTTTGGCGAATAAAATGTGGATTTTACGAATTGGGTCATCGTTGCTGCGCCGAATGAATGGCCTGCGAAGATAATTTTGCCGGGTGTGTTGACGTCCATCAACTCCTTGAAAATGGACAAAGAGGTAGAGGATGTGTTGAGGTTTGTGAGAGTCTCGCCTTCGTCGAGTTTGAGGATTGAGTCGTGCACGAGACCGAGTTCCCATAGTCGGATCTTCAATTGTTCATTTCGTCCCGCCTCGACTTCTGGACTTGGTGTGTGTGACAAACGCTTGTAATTCACCGTCCTCTTCGCATATCTCGGGCTTCGTTTCTCGGAGGTTGACTTGGGCGAGGGAACGTCGCGGATGTAGGTGATTGGGCATGACCCATCTCGATGTTCTGGCGCAATGACAATCACGCCGTGAGAGGCGACCGCACCGACCAAGTTTGAATATGCGTTTCGGGTGCCTCCAAGACCATGCGAAAAGATCATTACTGGCCATCTGCCAGATTCGGTATTTGGGGGAAGGAGAGGCGCATTTTTGAGGACGGGAATGGTGATGTAGCTCAGCAGCCCGGGGAAATATCTATTTCGGTCAGCGTCATCTTTTCCGCCGTAGAAGGGCAACCTACGAAATAACATCTGCCAGCAAACTTCCCGCGCCCAGAAATCGCGTGTATGCAGAAACATATCCTCTTTGCGGTGCTGGAAGCCAATTGACGCTCTTCTTGCACTTGGCATCCGGCACGCACGGATAGAAGATTCGGTACTGAATTGTTGGAATGTCTTC
Source organism: Gamarada debralockiae (assembly GCA_002803225.1). NCBI lineage: Eukaryota > Fungi > Ascomycota > Leotiomycetes > Helotiales > Hyphodiscaceae > Gamarada > Gamarada debralockiae. The sequence continues at coordinate 24,363 of NXFV01001435.1, read as the reverse complement.
CTTGGGCGCAGGAGATGGGGATTCGAGCTCAGAAATTGGTAATTCGACATCGATTGTGCCGACTTGGTAGGGTCCGGTGTAAGGAGAGAAGCCTGGCACAGGGCTCAGGCGTGAAAAGTAGGCCGTCATGGTTGGTGTTGATTGTGCGCAATGCGTTGAAGCAATTCAGGGGTTCTTTGAATTATCTGAGGAATTGAAGTCGCGAATCGTAGGAATGGAGGCTGAGAATCAGGAATGACAGTGCAATCTTTCGAAAAAATTAAAGGAAAGGAGGGAAGAAGAAAAGCTAAAGGCGTCGGCCCTTGTTTAGCATCAGCCTCTCAGTCGCAGTTTCATCATACTCTTTTTTTCTTAGTTGTCTTTTCTTTTCGGTTCTGTCTCGCGTGACCCTTGTCCTTAAACGTCATCCTTATGCGGCTTGCCAAAGCATTCTCTGCTCTATAATTGGACGAAAACCTTCCCCTTTCGCGCGTGCATGCGTTGGAGGAAAAGTCAAAGCCATTCATCAACCCATAATACCTGCGACGTCAGCGTGCGAAAGAGGTAAAAAGTCCGGACAGACCTCCGCCTTCCGTCTACATCGCAATCATATGATGCCAATTACGTCGTTGGAAAAGTGTATCGTGCTTGATCTCCAAGTTTGTTGTTCTCCAACAGTCACACGACATGTTTCCTCATGGCAAGATTGCCTCCCGTCCAAAAGCCGGCCCGCCGATGCTAGCCATAAACTTCGATGGCCCAAACAAATCCCGATGCTGTGTGACGCGGGAACGCGGAAAAGCATGTGAACAAGAATATCGCAGACTGGGTTGGGCGTCAACGACCTTTAGGGTTAGGGCTTCTGCGAAGTACATTGTACCTTTGATTGATTGCGATGCTTTTTATTCGTTGACTTTTCTTGATTTTTGTTCTTTGGGTTGGCTCATGCAGGATATTTTCAGAGGTGCAGAAACCCAGGCGTCAGCCACGAAAATGGGTAACTTTACTTCTATTTTCAACGAGAAACTTATTTTCATCATTGGGGTCGCAATCTATTTATTGCTCAGTGTTATTTCTTCAAGTTGAATTTGGACGGGTTGTTGGACTCTTCTTGATACACTGACAGTTAAGGGAAGCTTAGTTGTAGGAAATGTGGGTCATCACGTGATGCGAGAAGAAGATGAGGCCCTGCTTCGGTGCGCACTCTAACCCAGAGGGGTTGCTGGCGGATGAGTTGCATGATCCCTCGAAAGGACGGGGTAATGTGGTGTGATTGCTCTTCCATATGGGATATAGTAAATTGCCTGGCCCGCTTGGGAGAAGGTTTGGATTCGGCCCCATGGATGTGGAAGAATTTCTCATTGGGAGATTTTCTATCACCGATCACAGCTCTTCAGGTTTACATCGTAAATTTGCTCAATTAATACCTACACAGGCTGATGTAGCCTTAAAGTAAACTCCACGCTGCAAATCACCCCACAGTACCACACCATTCAGCAAAAATCAGCCAATCACTCCGCAGTTCACCAGCAACAAGTCCACATACTCTTCCCCGTATTGGAAGTAGGCTCAGTTGTCTCAATCACTCCAGGAAGCGTCATTCTCGTAACCTTCTTCAACATCGAGTCCTTTGCAAGAATCGGCTCCTTGTCTCTCAAAACCTTCGAGTAAAGAACCACGAGGTCGTTCTCATAGCCTTGCCAGGCAAAACGTTTCTCAACTTTCTCGAACTCCTCCAATGGTATCTGTCCTCGAGGAATTATGCTCTTGCCCTTGATCAGAATCAACTCCTCTACTCTCGGGTATAGTCTCGCGATCTTGCGGATAGGCTTGAACGACATCGGGGCTTCGAACGCGATCAGCCTCACCTTCTCGTGGTCTTTGGTCCACGTCTTCTTGTGCAGGCAATTCGGTCCCAAGCAACCTCTGCACCGCGTGTAGATTCCGTCTCTCGTGAAGTCGAAGTACACTTTTGGATCCCGGTATTCGAGAGAGTTGAACGACAATTGGTACCATTCAAGCGCGATAGTTCGAGACTCTCGAGAAACGTGGAGAAGAGCGGGAACTGGTGCGGTGGAGTAAATCGATTTGGTTGAAGCGGAGACACAGAGCTTAATGATTCTCGATTTAGGGCGAGCAAGTGTCCAGATTTTCTTGCGAAGCTTTCTGTTCAACTTGCTAAAGAGAGCAAATGATGGCTCATCTGCTGCAAAAATGACTATAGAGGGCGTGGACTCGTCTACGGTGGCCTCAGTGATCGCTGATGTTGCTAAGTTAGAGAGAGCACCACTGCCATATGACTTGTTCTCTCGTGATTGGAAGATCTGGACAAATGGTTGGCTTCCGTCCTCTCCTGTTCGCGATTTGAGTTTGTCTGGTAAGTTGGCGAAGACAGAATCGTTCTCCTCTAAGGTATTGAAATGAGCCACCCTGTAGGTTTTCCACTTTTGAATCTTTGTAATCTTTGCCCGATCTTCCTGCGAGAATAGCTCCTCAGCGGAAGGGACGTTCATGATGAATAGACCAGCTATCTCAGGTGGAGTCTTTGGGACTGGCGACCTAGCATCGGCAGTATAAGTAGTCGCAATTCCGCTGAGAGCTGCAAGCGGTACCGTCGAGGAAGGGTGAAGGAGGAAAGGGGTTTCCAGTGGTGCGATGGCTCGTGGCGGAGTTGGCACAGGTTCCGAGACTCCTTCGACAGTGATGGTTGGCAATATTGAACTCGGAGGACTCGGCGTGCTATGTTGCATAACTTCTGTGCTGGTTGCACCACAAACTTCAAGGATTGCAGCAGTTGAAGATGGGTCGAGTATATTTTGATACACTTCTGATAAAGTCGGCAATCTTCGAAGCGTGTTGAGAGCAAACATGCGGCCGTCGACTTCGATTGAACTTGATTCCAAGTTGGAGGGAGTGAGAGAAGTGTTGTGAAAATCTTCTAACACGTCTTGGCTAGCTGCGGGCATTTCAGAAGTCAGGGACTCATCTTGTAGATGGGTTGGGCGTTCAAGCGCTGAGGCGGTGGAGGGCGATGTAAATCTGTCACCTAATGACGTCGCGTCAATTTGCAATCTCGAGTTCTCAGGCGTAGGTAGTTCATTGATGATTTCTTCGGGAACCTGGGAGACATGAGTAGTCGGAGTGAACTCTTCAAGTTGTGTAGCGTTCGGAACTTCACCAAAGAAATCGTCCAATTCTCCCTCTGGACGCAACAACTGGAGGTTCAAGTGAGTGCTCGGTTCATCAAATGGTTTGTCGGCTTCTGGCAGCGTAGGATCGCGAAGCACATGCTCTTCAGGTCTAGTGGTAACTGGAAATTGATTGCACACATTCTCCACTGCAACTTCTGGGGTTGAAAGCTTGAAAGCAATTGTAGTGGAAGGATAGTCGCAATTTTCTTTCACAACTGGGGAGGTAGCAGCGACGTTGTTGAGCTTTTCCGAATGTGTGACAGCAGAAGCTGAACCGAACACAACTTTCAGTGCGCCTTTGTCATTCAGCCCTCTTGTGGTCGTGGATTTGAAAGTGTCATCGAAAGCTTGCTGGGGATCTTCTTGGGCGATGATGTCGATCAAAACGCGGAGATCGTCAAGCGACGTCATTGGGGTAGACACAGCATCAGTTTCCTTCCTCTTTACTTGTTTGGCCGGTATCTCAGGCAGGCCTTTCCATTCCCTGCCGGCCTTCCATGCAGCCATCCAACTATCACGCGCCAGCTGTGCCATTCGAGCCTGTGTCTTCCACTCGGGTTCATTGTTGTTTTCAGTGGGGGCTGCGAATTGCGTGTTAGGAACTGTGTTAAAGAAGCCTTCAAGGGTATCGCCCCTGGTATGAATGTCAGCGATTAAGCTCATAATGTGATTGAAAGGTGCCCAGGTACAGTTGCTTGCTCTCCTCATCATCTGCATAAGTGGTCTGGACGCGTTCGACTGGTATTAAGGCCCACTTCGGCTGTGCACGAATCGCCTTAAGTTCTCCTCGTCTGCCATACAGGTTAGCGAATTCAAATTTGCATCCGAAAGGAGATCAAACCTCGCAGCCATTTGCTCCAGATACTTGGATAACTTGTTCTCTTTGTCCTGGTCCAACTTCTCCTTAGGGCTATTGCTGCCCATTAGCACAGAGTGAAACTGCGACACGTTAAGACGTACCCAGTGTAGATCTCTTTCGTCTGGCAGGAAGGATCTGGTTTGTCTTTGATAGGTTTAATAGGAGTGACTCCATTGGAGCTGATTGTGTCATGATGTTCGTGGCTGCAAGTGGCATCAGTAGATGACTCCAAGACCGGGAAGTGACGAGATAACAACACCTACAGGTTGAAGTTCTCCTTTGTCTGGTTGAAGTTATCAAGTTCTTCCGCCATGATTGGAACTTGTCTGCAGGCTCAAGTATCGCCGCTCATCAGAGTCTGGTTCATGTGAAGTTGAACGTGTTGCGACAGATTCAGGCAGTTGGCAACGCGTCTGTGTCAAATTGCTGCCTGGGAGCGCCAAAAGGGGCGTCAATCAAGGAAAAGGTTGCTGATAGAGTATCAACACAGTTCCAAAATCAAAATATTTCATTAATAAAGTATTGGAATTCCATGAGAGTGTGGTTTGTGGATTTATGGGAAGTGGTTGGGGAAGTTGACGAAGTTGAAAAAGTGACTGAGGGTCGAAGCGAGATAAACAAACCTCCGACACCAGTGGAATGCCTTCGAAGATGACTCTCTAGACAACAGGGAACCCTTTCAAGCTCACCGAAGATTACATAAAGCTTCACAGGTCTGTGTGGTCATCATTGATGTTCAGAGCAAGTCGACACACGTGGTAACTTGCACGCGAAGCTGAGCAGTTAATTCCATTTCCATTCTGTTTGCTGGATGAGGAACATGTCTTAATATGAAGGCGCAAGGGGTTCTGATCACGAGAGAAACCAACCTTCACAAGACAAACGTATGATATTGCTCCAAGCCCCTTCTCCACCCTTCAACTTTTTCTTTCCTTTCCTTCTGATTGAAGTGCTTCCTTTCAAGCTGCCTCCCTCTTTTCTCTGTGTGCTTTTCCTTCTTGTGTTTCTCATGCTTCTCAGCTAGTCCAGGGTCAGTCAGAGGCCATGTTACGGATTCCTTCACACTCACGCTTCTTTGAGGCAGAGACATTTGATTCCTTTTCATCTCCCGTCGATGTCTGGAATCAAATCAGTAAACGTATCCACAACCACTCTCTCGCAGATCAGCTGCACCTTTTCCTCTTTATCTTCTGTCGAGTCCTCTTCCTCGACTATCCCTTTCACTTTTGGCACACTCTTCTTTCCATCGCCAGCTGACTTTGAAGGGTTATTCGCCGAAGCAGCCGTCACTGTCGCCAAATATCCATCCGGCACCTCAATTGGTCTTGGCTCCCAGATAATTTTCAACTCCTCGATCAAATACTCAATAGGTTCTTCCCTTGGTGGTGTGTAAGGACGTTCCTTCTCTAGTGGCTTCAGCGGTTCGAATTCGTATTCCCATTCCCCTGCAGTGGTTCCTGTCAACAAATTGGGACCTTCAAGCAATTAAATCTCGACGAACCTTTCGAATCCTTTCTCCCTCGATAGCACAATTGCCCTTCATCATACCATAGCCATTCCGACCATGGTTGTTCTTTCGCTGGGGGTTCCTTGTGGGCTTCTACTCGGTGTTCTGGTTGCGCTTTCTGGTCGGGCGCAGCGTCGGGCGCAGCGGTTTTCGCTGCAGATTTGGAATCGGCTGCTGGTTTCCTCTCCGAAGTAGGAGTTTTCGACCTGGATTTGGACTTGACGGTTTTCGGCCTTGACATTCTCAACTTGGAATTTCGAATTGATATGCGTGGTACTGTTCAATTGGAGAATTGAGTACTGGAGAAAAAATTGTCTGGAAATCCGGCAAAGGGACAAGGCTGCCTGGATATATTCCTCGATATATCCTCACCCACCCATACCAGTTGGGTTGATCCGGATCTCCACTGTTTCAACCCAATGGCAGGATTTCCGATAAGTGATGATATCAAAGAAGAAATTCTCAATACGATAGGGTCCCTCAACGTCTGCATCTGCACCCAACAATACCCTCCTGCAACATTTCCTGAAAGAAGCAAAATCTGATCATGGTCTTCCAATCGCTGAACATGTACTTGCAGCACTAACTCTGGGCACGGGTGTTGCAGGAACAAGAGTAAGTAAATCAGGGTACTGTATTTCAGCCTCGTGGTGCATCGTTGGCCCACGTAGGCTGCAGGTGCAGATCACGTGTGCTGCCATGCTACCTCATGATGCCCGACTCCACCCATTTGTGAGATACCAGGGGGCTCATTGACAGACCACAAGGGGGAGGAACTGGGAAATGGGCTGGTTGACTGGTGATGCTTCAGTTCGACCAAGGCATTGACATCGAGAGAAAGTTTTGAGTCTGGCTGAGTGGGAAGGACAAAGGGATGAGCGCGGGATGTGCAGGTTGAATCCGAGATTGTCCGAGGATGTGAAAGATTGAATTCAAAAGCAAATAACTTCTGCAGCAGGGAAAAGTTGAAAGTCTTTTCAGGCGCCTTTTATGTTCGGTCAGGAACAGAGGCTGGCAATGCTTTCAGGGCAGGACATGGCCAAAGACGGAATAAACAGGGGAACAATGTATGATAAAAAGCACGCGGGAATACGTTGCTATCACCACACCGATCAACCTGATCTCCTGGCCACCAACTCCATCTCTGGCTTCAACATCTTTCCTATTTCGTTTCTCCTCCCCATGGTCTTCCACAACCTTGATATCTAGCTCAGCTTAAACTTCCTTTCCCTTGATGTTCACCAAACCCTTCAGGACAAGCCACAGCCGTCAACCAAAGCTGCAAGACCTTTTCCCCAACCGAAACTGTTTGCCATTCACCCAGGACTTCATTCTAGGCGACGGACATGATATCTAAGAAACAGAAGGTCTATGCTGATCTTCAAATCGAATGTTTCTTCAAGTCCTGGTCTTGTAAAACGCGAGAAAAATCCGCAGAATTCAGCGAGGCTGTTGCAAACACGTGATGCGTCTCGGGTTTTCTCGCACCTGTCACCGAAGTATTTTTCGCTCGAGAAAGAAGAAAAGATGAACCTCAAAACCAACATCTGATGCTTTCACCAACGACCTCTTCTCGACACCCACGAGAAGAACTCCAGAAGCTGTAAGTACCTGCCTGTTTTCATTTAATGGTTCGACGGCCAGTCCTATACGGGCTTTGCATGCAGTGATGACACATTTCGATGCTTAGGAGAATGACTCTGACTTTATGTCCTTCTTCAATGTTGGCTCAATTCTCTCTGAGAAGACTACAACGGTATCTGAGCATTGCACACAATTCAATCTTTTCATACAGTCGCTGGATCTTAACGCAAGTTACACGCTGACACTGAGAATTACACAGAAACTCGACATGAAGCTGCGATAGCATCGTCTCCTCACCATGGCAGATACGACACCAACCCCAATTCCTCAATCTGAAGCTACCGGAGCTTCGGCACAAGCTTCTTCACAACCAAAGATGAGTCGGGCGGCGACGCTGAACAAGCTATATGCATTGCCCGCGCCTCTTCGCACATTTCCCCTTCCGACTCTTGTCCCGCACAATCCCATATCCCTCTTCCACATCCTCTACGTGTGGTTGTCACACACTATCAATCCTCCATCCTCACATTTGGAGACTCCATATCATGGGTGGTGGTCTCCGGAAACTCGGTCTGTACACGTCACAGACAGCCGGTCAATCCGAGGATTGTGGGAACAGGGGTTCTATGGAAAGGGAAGCTTAAGTCGAAGTGAACCCAACTGGATGAGCGGACAGAAAGCTCGGAAAGGCAACAAAGGGAAGACTACGAGCGAAGAGGTTACGAGACAAAGAAGAGCTGCACGGCAGCAGACAAAGTGGGAGCGGGCGAGAAAAGAACGAGAGGCGATTGAGCAGAGACTGCTAGAAGAAGCGGAAGCTGCTTTGGCAGCAGAGACCGCAAATAATGGCGACGCCACTTCGACGGAGGAAGAAACGCTTATTGAGAATGACACCGCTGTGACAGTTTCAGATGGTGATGGAGAGTTCTTGGCCAAAGAGCTCAAAGTCTTCCAATCGCCGGTTGGTCCACTGGAGCTCTTGTCGCTTCCCAATTCATCGTTGGATTTGATGCAGTATAGCACGAAGGTTAATGGACCCTTTGATGGTAGTCTCGAGACACTTAATGATTCCTTCTCTGCTGCGCCTGTTGGTCCTCTACAAATTTTGGCATTACCAAATTCGCACGAAGACATCTCCTTCAAGCAGCTTACTCCCTTGGAGGATCATGAAGAAAGAGTTCAGGCTCTGCACCACAGTTTGGTGAAGGCAGTTGAAGACTCCTCATTCCCAGCCTCGACAGTAAATGGAAATGGCTCAACGCATGGACTTGGACTCAATGGACCTGCCAAGTCTACAGAGCCATACATGAATGGAACCACAGACGTCAATGATGAAGCGATCAATGGGTCTGTGCATTCCGACGATACAGCACATTCGAGCAACTTCACACCTAATGGCTCTGCACTTTCCAACGGAATCCCGGGCACGCCCAAGATGAAACGCCAAAAGAGCGTCCGATTCTCACCCACCGTCGAAAAGAATACATTCATCCAAAACGAGCCGCCAAGCCCCGAGCACGCTACGATCATCACCACAACCATTGAAGCCGAACTAGAACCTCTAGAAATCGAAGAACAAGAACACTTCCAGCTTACGCTTGAAGAAGCTTTCTTCCTCTCCTACTCCCTCGGCGCCCTCACAATCCTTGACTCCGTCACCAAATTACCCATCCCGAACGAAGAGCTCTTCACCCTCTTCCGCAAATCCTCATACTTCCCGCCTCTCACAAACCCTAGCCTCGCACCCGACGACCCATTTATGCTCAACTACGTTGTCTACCACCACTTCCGCTCCCTCGGCTGGGTCGTCCGCGGCGGTGTGAAGTTCGCTGTAGATTTCATGCTCTACAATCGCGGACCCGTATTTTCACATGCTGAATTCGCCGTCGTCATTCTCCCATCCTACTCGGATCCTTACTGGTCCAGCGATGTATTTCTGCAGAACTACGTTAGGGGCAAAGAAAAGCGCACATGGGCCTGGTTCCATTGTATTAATAGGGTCATAACCCAGGTTAGAAAAACTTTAGTTTTGGTTTATGTGGATATTCCGAAGCCTTTGGATGATGGCGCAGAAAAGGAAATTGGCGTTGATGGCGTTTTGGGACGGTATAAAGTCAGGGAGGTGGTTATGCAGAGATGGCTCTCGAATCGCCAGCGGGACTAAGGGCATGGTTGGCGTTTTGAGGGGACTTGTATGAATACATGTGATGATACCCAGTATGGTATGAATGTGTGATTCTGTGTATTTTGCTTGGGACGACTTCGACTACTACGACTACAGTTATGCTTTTAAAGCAATGCGAGATACTGGAGGGGCATACGAAGGCGCTAGTTATGGGAATAAGCTCAACGAAGAAAAGGGAAATCAGAAGTCGGGTTGGACTAGCATTCTGGGAGGTGGAAAGCACTGGGACATTAAAATTAGGCATTGATAAGGTTCGAATACGTGTATAACGTAGGTTTCTATTTCCTTTGGGAAGCGGACAGGTCCATGCACTTGCTCTTTTAATGGATTCGTTCGCATGAGAAGCTTTGCAGTTGTACGTGAAAATCTTGAAGATAGGGGGGTTAGGTACTGGGCTAGTAGCTAAGGGCATGCCCCGTAGTGATTGTAGATCCATGTAGCGGCCTGCGCCTCAACTCTGCTCAATCGAAATCTACATACGGTACTCACAAACCACTTCTTATATGGCATAACCCTGAATAGGTGCGCTCGAATTGCGCACCTATGATGTATCTCCTTCCTCATACCCGCACGGCGTTCATGCACGCTCGACACTCTCCCTTGATTCGAACTCTCCGCAATTGTCGACCTACCTACCCCCCTGGCCACCGACCTTAACAGCGCAGGACCCTTCTCGACTAGCTCAACTCTTGCCGAAAGCCCGCCTAACTCATCCTGTCGCCGCAGCGCAGATATCAAGCTGTTTAGCGAAGCTACTGAAAGACTTTTTGGAGAGAGACAGGAAAATAACGCGCGATGCCGAAGAAGATCTGCGCAATAAATTCGGCTTCAGCGAACAGTCGGCCAAGAAAACCGTTTTGGTAACGAAAATTTTTGCGAATGTTTCGTTCATAGGGACGGTGATAGGGGCCTGTTGGGTGGTGTATGATGTGGTGAGGGGCGCCTGGATTTGGCTATGGGGACAGGGACGGGGAAGAAGGATGTTTGGGTTGAGGTGAAGGTTAAGAGTACAGATGATGGTGGATACAATGGGGTGAACGGGGGAGAGGAGAGGAGGTGAGTTTGATGGCTCAATTGGCTTCTGGACCACACACCGAAGAGATTTGGATTGTACAGTATGAGATGCTGTCCAAGACGTCAGGCAACGCATCCAACTGAACCTCGAAGCGCCTACACGGGAGTGATTCTCGCGCGTACGATGCTTCTCCACCCGAAGTATGATATCGAGTACGGGTTTGTTGAAGGGGCTGGCATTGTGGCTGGGGTTTTCAGCTGAACTTTGTCTTTTCCCACTTCGCTACTCCAATCCAAGCACCGTCACCCCCCGTGATCGTGCTTTCTTCCGGCCATGTCAGTATTACTTTTGCCATTGTTTCACAGAGGGGACCCTTGGGATTGCTGGTTCGAATACTTTTCTCAAAAGCGTCGTGGAAGAAGTACTCCACACACGAAATCCAGTTCAGCTACGATTGAACATCGCTCTGAAGATATAGCATCAGCGTCAACTCAACAGTCCGCAGGTTGGATAGATCCAAATGTCAAATCCTTTGGATTGCAGCTTCCAGAACGAGCCCTTGTACCAACAAAAGTCGTTACGCCTATTCAAGCTAATGCCCTCATCTGATTCCGCGTCCCCGATCGAATGTACCATCCCGGAACGCTCGATGAGGAATCGAAGCGTCAATATTGTGTACTGTAGAACAAGCAGGAAATTATTCTAAATGGCCGTCCAGTATTCGTCACGCAGAGCTTGCACTCGGCCTTGTTACTACTCCGTCAAGTCCCTGGTCTGCTGGAAGGTCTTCTCGAACCTTTTCATCTCTGGATTGATGCTCTCTGCATAAACCAACAAGAAGACGACGAGAAAAAGCATCAAGTGGGCCATATGCGTCAGATATATGCGAATGCCGACATAGTTGTAGCATGGCTTAGTCTGGAGGCAGACGAGGGCGGATTCGTCATGGAAAAACTCAGCGCGTGGCGGAAAAGCCCAAACTTCACAGCATTCACGCGTTCAGCTTTGATGTCATTCCTCACTCGACCTTGGTGGACAAGAGTCTGGGTTGTGCAAGAATTCATGGTTGCCCGATCGGTGTGGTCTCTTTGCGGATCATCTTGTGCAAGAGTAGAAATTGTATTCGTCGGCTTGACTGATATTCTGAGGTATTTGGATAAGCAGTCATACTACATGACAGATCTCACGTTCAGGGATCTATTGTTGTGGCGCTTCTACCTCATCTTGATGTACGAGCGCTGGCAGAAAGAGAGGAGCTTGCCTCTCTTAGAGCTTCTGGAGTTAACTCAATCTGCCGGAACGACGGACCCAAGAGACGGGGTATTTCTGCTTCTCGGCTTAGTTGGCTCTGAAGTGAATATGCGGATCAGGCCAGACTATAGGTTGTCTCTTTGCGAGGTTTTTTTGTAGAGCGATTCGGGCCATGGCGAACGATCCAAAGAGATCTGAGAAAGTCATGGAAGTACTCACGGAGTGGGGACTCTTGATGTGGCAGGGAACACAGAATGAGGATCGCTGGCCGTTGAGAAAGTATGTCCCGGAGCGGCCGAACTGTGACGGTGTTGCTTGCCGTTCGAGATAGATTTGCGTGGAGCTACTGGCAGAGCTAAGCCTGATGCTGCACGGATTGTTCAGTATTTTGTCATGGCTTGCAAGATCCGAAGTAGCTTACAAATTTGGAGGTGAAAAGGAAGGTGGCACTTGGACAAAGTGGGTGGGGACGAAATCACCTGCTTCGGTAGCATGGTGATGCGAGTACTGTATATTAGCACCGAGAGTACGAAACGAGGTTAAGAGAGCGAAGGGACTCCATCAAGCCTTTCAAGCTCATCGCTACTGCCACAATGGCCTGTCACAACGGCCCAACAGCTCATGGAAAATGCGGGGCCAAAATACTGATATTTTCCGTGAGTGGCGGCTTTCAATACTGGGCTCTTTCTTCCCCACCTTTGCCGTGCCGAAGATCTGCCCATGCCGACGCCTTACCAAACCTTAACTCAATCAACGTCACTTCAATTTGTCCTGCATCATTCTCAAAAATGGGAGCCGCCGTAGTAAGGCCGAAACCCAGCACTTGCGATCGTTTGTAAGTGCAGACAAATCTATTGCTGAGAGCAGAATTTTTGAATTCGGATTGCCGAGCTTAAAGCCGACCTGCCACTTGTTTCCCCACAATCTCTTCCCCCTCATTCACCGCGCGGGGCAAACCACACAAATCAAGAATGGAGGTGAAGAGGTCGGGGACAACGGAGATGACACTGAGGTGAGTGTGGACGGCGTGGACGGCGTGGACTGCCTTCAGAGTCACCCGCCCCGGGTCTTCCCCGAGTTGTGGTCTAGCGAGTCAGAAACCTGCTCGCTTCATCTGCTTCATGACGGGGTTTGACAGGTGAAGAAGGGTTCATCTCAAGAAAGCAAGAGCTAGTGCCTTGATATGAGCTTAGAAAACGACCCATGGGGAATGGGCTTCGGGCTTTCATCGGTTGAGGACCCATGGGACGTGATGGGCGGACTATTAATGAGTTGACTCTGCTACTGTCTGGTAAACTTTCTCGACCTACTTCTCCTCACTTTCTTGCTACCCTTCTATAATCTCCGCCGCTTCCCATTCACTTGCATCATGAGTCTTTTCTCTCTCATAGCTGCAAGCGCGGCATTGTACGGCCAAGTCGCTACTGCCGGTACAGTTCCGTCTTCATCGTGCGGCGGCCCAACTGCCAATACTTTGAATGGAACATATTGTGGATATCATAATACATTTTACAATGAGGATTTCTTCCTCGGCATACCCTACGCGCAACCACCTGTCAACAACCTGAGATATGCAGCACCCGAGGCGGTGAATGCAAGCTGGGTGGGAGTGAAGAATGCTACAGAGTATGGATACGAATGTGTTGGTTATGGTGTATGTCTACTTTCCTGACTTATATCCTCCGCTATACAACTGAGAACATGGCTGATTAGAAGGGACAGCTTGATACGGAGAGCCAGGGGAACTATGTGAGCGAGGATTGTTTGACATTAAACGTTATTCGTCCGAGTGGCTACGATGGAATTCCCTTGCCAGTTGGAGTGGTGAGTAGATTTCTTTTGGTACCTAAGATCCTATGCGATAGTGTAGGCCAATATTGGCGAGACAGAAAAGGCACAAAGTCTGTGGTTATGTGTGTCACGTGATAACCACTCAGTGAATATTTCGGCTCATTGGTACCTGAGTCCCGTAGATCAAACAATACTAACTTCTCTCTCGTGCAGTGGATTCATGGGTATGGTCACTACATCGTGCTTTGGCAAGCAGATTATTGATGCATTCTCTCTAGAGGAGGATATGTTGAAGGCGGGAGTGCCGACCATCGGTACAATTTGAGTTTCATCGTCCAGAATTCCGTTGAAGCAGGCATTCCAATAATCGGCGTGGGAATCAACTACAGGCTAGCAGGTGCCTACAAATACTCCACATCGTACTGTACGGCGCTAACTTTGTGTCACAGGCTGGGGATTTCTGTTCTCGAAGGAACTTCAAGATGCGGGAGCTGGGAACCTGGGTCTTCGAGATCAACGGTCCGTCAACTTATGACGATTGGGTGTTTGACAGGAAATAATCAGCTGACATTAAATAGTCTGGCCCTGCACTGGATCCAGGAGAACATCGCGAGTTTCGGCGGTGACCCAACCAAAGTGACGATCTGGGGTGAGAGTGCAGGTGCTGGGTCGGTTGGAGCACAGCTCGTAGCTTATGGTGGACGGGATGACAAACTGTTCCGTGGTGCAATCGCGGAGAGTGGAGCTCCTATCTTGTAAGTATGGTCCTTCAAAACGTGGATAGTCGTGACTAACCGAGTGTGTTCCACGATTAGATTCGGTAGAGGTATTGTCTCGCCGAGCCTTTTCGGGTTGAATAACACAACTGATGACAAGCAGATATGACGCTCAATTATTCTCAATCTGTGTACGACAACGTGACACTGGCAACAAACTGCAGCACCGCGTCTGATACACTCCAATGTCTTCGCGAAGTCCCCTTCGAAGCTCTCAACAATGTCCTGAACTCCTCTGTTGTAGCCGCTGGAGTGAGTCCTCCCACCTTCCTTCCCGCCATTTCCCAGAACCTATCTCTAACATTTGTCCAGTCTACATTCCCAGTTATCGATGGAGACTTCCTTCAACAGTCACCGACGTTACAACTCCAAGCCGGCGCTTTCGTGAAAGTCCCCTTCCTGATCGGCGCTAATCACGACGAAGGTACTGCCTTTGGACCTCGTGGCATTAATACAACAGCTGAAGTTGCTGAGTATATTCAACAAAGTTACACCCCAGATAATAGCAGCATCAACATACTTCTTGCTTTATATCCTGATATTCCGGAGATTGGGATTCCAGGCACCTTCCAGGGAAGACCAGGGGCGGATCTAGGCTTGATGTATAAACGAACATCAGGTTCGTCCACCAATTTTTCTTACTTCCTCCATCCTGCTAACTCTAAGTCTCTATGATCAGCCATAGCAGGAGACTACTCTATGCACGCTTCCAGGCGCCTCACCAATCAAGCCTGGGCAGCACAAAACGTGACTTCCTATTCCTACCTCTTCAATGTCCTGGTCAACGGTATGCCCAACACCGTCGGAGCGACCCATTTCCAAGAAGTAGCGTTCATGCTCGACAATACGAATGGACTTGGATATCCTCAAAACCTTCTTCCAAATCCGTTTGGCGGTGAGCCGCAGAGCTATACGGACCTTGCGAGATTGATGACGAGAATGTGGGCTGCTTTCATCAGTGATCAGGATCCGAATTTGAGTGGTGGTAGGTCATCCTTTTTGTTACGGGGTCATTAACATGGGAGGAGTCGAAGAAAGAGGAGGGTGGCTTCAGGGAATGGACTTTACTGACCCGTACTAGTTATTGCTCCCACTTGGCCAGCATACACCTTGGATAACCCGCAAACATTTTTCTTTGACGCTAATGTGACCAACCTGTCATATGCGGAGCTTGATATCTATCGTGCTGAGGGGATCCAATGGATGATTGACAACATGTATACTGTCTTCGGACGATAAAGAGTCGGGGTCCTTCCTATTACGCTTGTTCGTCTTCGGATGTCATTAGTCTCTTGAATTGAAGAATGTCACCGACGATTTTGCTTCGTCTTCAATGCTAAACAAAGCTCGCCTTTACGTAATTGTTACTCATCGTAACACTGCCGCTGCGCAACATCACTTTTCAGCTTCTCCGCATCACTTGACAGCTTTGACAGCTTTCGCTATCGTTTATGCAGTTCACATACAGCTCCGTGCCATGCCCACTCCCCGTGTTGTCCGAGCCATGCCATTAAGGTATCGATCGCGGGGGGCATCTTGTCTCGGCTGTATCTTTTCGTGATGCCGTGCTCTCTAGATGTCACTTGATATCGATTGCGGCAGTGTTCGTCTTATATGCAGCTGTATTATGCGGTTGGATCTCGTCTCCGATGTTCTTCAGCCCTGCGCCTGCCTTCTCGATATTGAATGCGGGAATATGCGAGCCTGCCATCCATTCTGGGCAGGTGAGTTGCGTGAGGTTCTGCTTTCTCGGCTGCAGTGTTGCATTGCAATGCGTGCAATGACAGTTCCAGGCTTCCATCAGCATCGCATCATCGCATCAGCGCATACAACAGTGGTTAAATTTGCAAAGAAGTTTAACACGGCCTATCACAGGCTCTCCCTCGCTCCAGCAACTAGTGTCATTCGCCAAATTTACGATTATCCGGAGAATTATCATAACGGTCGTGATTATTTAAGGTTTCAACAATTTTCAGTGCCACGCCATCCCTCTGGATGCGCGTTCGACCGTGTTTTGTGGACCGTTGCCTGTCATTTTGATCGACTGTGGCTTGTCTGACAGTTGGTTGATAGGTACGTTGGGTGCAGGCTGATCTCAGCTTATGGTTTGATCGACTTTCCTAGGCACTGTACGAAGGTACAAAGTCGCAGAACTTCCCAATATCTTTTCTGTTAACTTTTAGATTAGAAGTTCAAGTATACGAAGAACTCTCTCTATTTTCCTTTTTGAAACATCCTCGCCATCAATAAGTCACTATGGCATCAATCACCGCTCCCACCTACGCTAAATCCTTCACGGTCTCAGACGGCACCAAATACGGGTACATCAATATCACGGCTCAGGAAAGCAAGCCCACGCTTCTCTTTCTTCATGGCTATCCAAGTTCCAGTTATCACTGGCACAATCAAGTGCAGCAATGCATTAACGCTGGGTATGGAATGATCGCACCCGATCTCCTCGGCTATGGCGACACCTCCAAGCCGACCGAGGTCAATGCATATGACAACACTGTGATGGCCAAACACGTGATGGAGATTCTCGATCACGAGAAACTCCCCATTGTTGTTGGAGTTGGACATGATTGGGGATCTACTTTTCTGTCCACAGTGGCTCGCATGTACCCCAATCGGTTCTCACTGCTGATATTCTTGGCGGTGGGGTATTCGGCCACCCAGGCGCCGTTGACGGACATCGATGCGATTAATGCGCAGGCCACGAAGATGATTGGGAGGCCAATTTTTGGATACTGGCACTTTCATAATAAGCCCGAGGCTGCGTCGATCATGGAGAATGCCGATGTGCGTCAAGAATAAGCACTCAACTCCAGAGAAGTACGCTACTAACGAGAACAAGAAGAACGCTGACGATAAAACCTAGCCCGCGAGTCAAGCAACACTCTTCTATCCAGCCGATCCCAAAATCTGGATTGACAACATCTGCAAGCCGGGCGGCATGGAAGCCTGGATCAAAGAGAAGAAGATGACAGAACTCGCCTCTTGGGTGAAGCCATCCGAACTCGAAACTCACGGTCAGGTCATAAAGTCGGGTGGAATGACAGGACCTTTGAATTGGTACAAGCAAGCCATGGCTGGTGTGACACACGCTTCTGAAGCAAAGATCAACCCCAACTATGCGGCGACGAAGTTCACTGTCCCGACACTCTTTGTTGGCTGCGAAAATGATATGATATGTATTCCTGCCTTCCAGGAGGCAGGGATGAAAGACTTTTTTGAGGATTTGACGACCAAGAGCCTGGTTTCGAGCCACTGGCTTATGATTGAGAAACCAAAGGAGACGTGGGAGATTATGCATGCGTGGATTGAGGAGAAGCGAAAGGCGGCTTGATTGATCGGTTGCCAAGTGTGAGGAACTGAAGATTCCCTCGTAGACATGAACCCAAGACAAGTGTAGGTTTGACACTCTCATACGAATGATAAAATTCAAGGTCATTGAGAGTGAATATGGACAATATTGGAGTTTTCAATGTTACTAATCTGGTGGTGGGAGCTGAATGGCGGGGCAACTCAAACCCCTGACAACCCCTGAAAACTTACTACGTGCAGGAGATCGACGGTAATTGAGGCCCAGAACCCTGCGCTTCGTCTCTCTTTTTCATGAAACTTGATCTAGAATCAGTAGGAAACATTACGATTTCAATAGCTTCCATGTCTACACATCGTCCAATGAACCTATAGAAGTCGGCAATAACGTCCGCATCATGCCCGAATGCGAAATCCATATGCCACTCACCCAGTCTTGGATTCGAGCTTGCGAGGAGCAGCATCCAGAATGCAGCAAGTCCATGTTTTCAAGCGCGGCTGAATCAAAGACAAAATTTCTCTTGGTAGACGTAATTGCTCGGCAAATCATTCTTGGATCTCTTGCCACACCATTTATTGCACTGAGTTATGTCTGGCGTGGCGCCGAGCAGTTGCAGCTTACCAAGGGGCTGTATCCAGAGCTCTCCCAACACCAGGGTTTGATGAAATACCACGACAAGATCCCCACGGCAATCAAAGATGCGATGGCAGTTGTCTCAGGTCTCAACAAGCGACATCTCTGAGTCGATTGTCCTTGCACCGCCCAAGACGATACTTCAGACAAGCAAGTCCAAATCGACCAAATGACCGCGATCTACGACGCTGCAATGCTGACAATAGCTGCATGTACAGCCAATGACCCCTTACCTGGTGTACAGCCAGGAAAACAAAACATCATTGACCAGGTCACGAGACAGAACGGGATCTTGTTCGCCAGGGAGGAAAACTCCATGCTAGCCTGGATACTGCCTCGGGTCTCGCACAGCACACGAGCTGGACGTTCCAAAAAGTGCTCTTATCCCGTTGTTGCCTGTACTTTCCAGATGCTGAGATAATGATGCAATGCCAGAAATCTCTCTTCAAAGAAAGTACTATCCTAGTATCCGACCACGAAATGATGAACCAGACCGGCAATTGGCCGCCACTTGAAAACCTCCTCTCAAGTAAATTTTTTAGATACCGGGAGATTGTCCACACATATTCTCCACAAGAGTTGACATTCCCAAAGGACAGAAAGAATGCTTTCACAGGCGTTATCAAAGCCATGGAATTAGCCTGGAGCTGGAAATTCTTCTATTGTATGCCCGCTTCTGTGAGGACTTCGATTGGACTCTGTTGTAGACTGGAGAATATTCGATGGATAAAGCAAAGCAGTGGAAAGAAAACAAATGGAGCTATCACGCACCTCGGGATTTCCGACTTGAAGTTGGCTGAGTGCTGTTGGACGTGCGTGGTATTTGAATCAAAAGGAAGTCGCGGGTATCTCGAGCCACTTATAGACTGGAACTGTACAACTCTTTGGGGCGGAGTCAGGACGTACAACTTCTTGACTGGCGAAACTAACGGTATGGAATCGCATGTGGAAAGTTATGTATCTGGTATGATCATAGTCATGGGCTGGGTCAAGCACCATTCCTACGCTACACAATCGACTGTTGAACCGAGCTCCGCAGTGAGGGCGGAGATGGCGAAGCAAGCTAGTTACGGTGCGCCTTGTGCACCTCTGATTGACAGCAGCGGTAATTGGTGTGGCACGCTCAATAGCCTCACTGGAGACCAGTTGTTGCTCCTGCTGTCAGAGGAAGACACGGAGCTCAGTCTAGTTTTGCTCTCGTCGATACAGAAATCTTGGGTGTTGGGTGGATTCCGAAGAAGCTCACCGCCATATGGCGTGGAGGAATTTGAGGAAGGAGAGTTCAAAACGCTGAATGTGATGTTGATGAAGTGGAATGACAGGCTAGCGACGAGGGTTGCGGTTGGCGAGATGCATATCGATGCGTGGAAAGACAAAGAGTTTGAGCCTGAAGGAGATCTTATTCGACTTATCTGAGGTTCGGAGACGTTCTATTTTTATTGGGCGATAGGGCCTCCATCTACTGGCATGATAATTCTCGTCATGAACCTCGTATTATTGCTTACTAGAATCATGGCCGTAGCAATGGTCTTGCTGATGCACTCCAAATCCTTCGGCATGATTTCACCAGTCGAAACGCCACTTTCCTCATGGACAAACAGTAGTTGTTGTAGATGTGGATAGTTCCTGACAGCTTCGGAAAACGCCCACATGACTGGCTCCTAGGGACTGAATTCCAGAAGAAGTCTCTTCACATTCGCTCTCTCGGTTTCAGCGATTGAATCGTGGCCGCATTTTCGGCAATATGCGTCTTGTTCAGGTTGACAAAATCCACGTTGAGAATATATCCTACCATTTTCAAAATCTAAGTATATCGAGGCACAACTCTATACGCTGTTATACTTGTAAGTCGCGAACGATAGCTGGTACTACTTCAAAGCTGTTGGTTGGAACTGCCTAATTAGGTATAGCCTGTATTTTCTCTCTTTTTTGTGGTATAAGAGAGCTCTTCCCCTCCTTGTATTTCAGCTCCTTAGATATTCGCTAGTCCTATAAATGCCACTACATTTCGCCCCCAAAATACAGCTCAACTGATAAAAGCAGTTTCTTGGGACTCTCAATTTACATGTAGAAGGCCCGGTACGGAAGCAGCGGAGAAAAGAGCATTGCCGTTGTTGGACTTTTCAACAATAATAAAGCGCGGTCAGGACGGGAAAGCTTCCATATCTCTTCGCGAAGCTCAAAAGGGAGCTGCTGAACGGGGTTGAATGTCCGGACTCTGCAGCCAGGAACAACTTTTATGTATGGTCTGATGGGGACCCTACCAAGATTTTTGTATTAGTTAATTGGGGCGATTTTCTACCGGGAATTGCCCTCGCTCCCACCTTGAAAGAAATGGATCGTCGTCGAAAGGTGAGGCGCAATTTGGTTGTAGGAGACCCCGCAAACGCAGATTGCGTGAAAAAATATCGATAACGCGAACCTCCATATTGTCAGTCTCGGATTCCGAGGTGAATGTCATCAAGAGTGAATCAAAAACGTCATCGTACCATCCGCCTTCAATTATTCTGGGTGCGTTTCGATACCAAGTTCGCATGCGTTCTTTGGTACTGTAACTCAGCTCTCTTGAAATATTTAACAGGCTTTTTATTTATTAAAATCTAGATACTTTTAATATATAGTGTAAGAACTTTGGGGGCTTTTGGGTGTGTTTAGGTTGTTAATCACTACAGCTACCCACCGACTTACAGCTCGATTACAGAGGCCCGCAGTCAGTAATTATAGCGACTGACAGCCCGTGGCTACAGCAACCTGCTCGCTAAACTTTCAGGGTATAGTTTGAAAGTATCTGGATTTAGTAGTATTAATTGAAAGTGTCTAGATTTTGTAATATCGAATTAAAAATATCTGGAAAGAGTAAAAGGCGGTATATTTAAACGGCGGGAAGGGGATGACCAATTTTGATATCATATAATCTGACTGATGCGATGCCTCTTTTATGGCCAGCGAGACGATTTTAACACTGACCACATGATGAGAAACCAACTGTTGGATTCCTAACCGTTGAAATTGTAATTGAGTGGCTGCCATCGCTTGGTATCTATACAACTTCTCCAGATGGAGGAAGGGAGAGTGTAGGCGAAATGCATAGTAATTGAACAAATCTAAGCGTAGCCAGGTTGAAGGCAAACCTAAGCACACTGATTAAAAATTGGAACGGTCCGTTTCACTTGAGGCTAGTCCTCAATATATAGCACTTGACAATTCAGGCTTCGTGAACAAAACCGAGGAATTGTGTCAACTCAATCATGTAATGCTGTATGATGGTTTCAATTTCTCATTTGTCAGAGCATCAGCTATCCTCCGCCTAGACAAGGGCTTGGAATACCTGACGCCGAGTCAATGCTCCCGAATTTGCCTCAATGACCTGGTGTCTCGTAGTCCACCCATCTCTCAACCAATCGCGCTGCTTATTTCCGAAGTCCTAGCCACTGTAACGCTCTTTAGTAGATATCTTTCTTTCAAGTCAGGGAAGATCTCGATTAATTCTATTGAAACTCTTCCAAACTTTAATAATTCATTCCCCCATCCATAAACCCAAACTTGCTGATAGGATCATCAACTTTCTCGATGTCTTGAGAGGTGATTTTGGTCCCAATAATGGCTAATTCCTGATCAAAGACCCAAAATTCGCGTATCTTACTCATGATGAGATGATACGCGATGCCGGTAGAAGACTTTAAAGTCTTCATTTTGTAAACGACCTTCTTGATCTTGCGTGCGTCGGAACAAAGGGCGAGATCCGAATGACGACACTTTGCACAACAGTCATCACAGCCCGATGGACAAGTTACACACCTGGAGTAAACTCCTCTGTCTCCCAGTCGAAGCTTGTGAGAGCCTTCCCAATGGCCGTCGGGTTGGGGAAAGATAGTTTGTACTGTACCATTTCAGTGCAACCGTCCTTTATCCTTGGTTTGTGTGAGGGAGGCTCGGAATCGAGGCGCGCGAGGAGTCAGCATATAAAATGAAAAGCTTGGAGTTGGAATTTATCTTACATCGCCAAACCATCGTGCTCAAGTGCGGCCTCTCCAATGCCCTCTAAACCCGGTGCATTGCTTGCTGCGACTGCAACGTTCAAAAGCGGCGAGGATGTCATCGAGAGGGAAGCTTGATGTTGAGGAAATCACTCGAGGTCATCGTTGGGAGGTGAAGAACTGTCGTATGTAGTATTAGCATACGGATAATACTATCGAATTTGAGGCGTATGCGTATCTTGAGTGTAGCGGGGTCTTTGTCTTTGTCATTTTGGTGCGCCTTTGGGGAGGCATGTTGATGTTTGGAGAACGCTGTAGCTTCGTTGAAAAGGTGACTCAAAATTTGGACGTGGTTGAAGTGGAAAGATTGGGTTTAAAAAAGGAAAGAACCGACAATCGCGTAATTTCTACGATCCGAAGGTGAATGTCTGTAGACAGTGAATTTGAAGAGAAATATGGAACCGGAACCAGCAACTTCACACTACCAAGGCTTCCATTGCAGCTATTCCCAACAGATCCATTTTATCGCTGAGATGGGGGGGCCGGGGGGGGGGGGGTATTAAGACCTTGAGTCGGTACTCCCTTCTGACTTGATCTGACTGACCATGGTATTGCAGCTCGAATCATCATTCCATTTGAACAATTTGTCCACATCACGCAGCTTTTGTCCCACTCACAACATACAACGGATCCTCCTCACCTATCCCCATAAACCCAGGCCTACCCTCCTTCAATACCGCTTCCTCGACATCCTTCCACCCACCGCTCGCCCAAAAATATCCACCAACTCACCTCCGTCTCTCCGTGTCCTTCAACCTAACCACTTTCCAATAACCTTTGTCGGAAAACATCGATTGCTGAAAGCCATATGCGCGGTTTCACCAGCCTTCAACACTCTCCGCATTTCTCCAAACACATCAATCCGCTGTGCTAAATAATCAACGGAGATATTGTAGATAACGACATCCACACTCCCACCCTCCAATTTCTTCAAAGATGGCGAGAGACATTAATGTCTTTCAGAAAGTGGCAGGTGAGATGAGAATTTCGCTGCAATTCTTGAGCATTTATACCGTATCCTATCATACTGGCGGGCTTCAAGGCCGCAGGGAGGTGTGATGCCCTACTGTGGAGGATCGAAGGTCAGCCATTGTTCATTTCATTTGGAATATTCGGGAAACTTGGATTATCCTGTCAACGGCTCAAAAATCTCATGAAGAGACTAACTGACTCGGGAAGAACTTACCTCGAACATATATCAACTACGCAGTTGTTTGGTTCTACGATTGAGCCATAGTACGACTTTAAACCCTCAATAGCCCCATCATCCATATGGTTTGAACAAAGTGTGGCTGTGGGTACTACTGTGTATCAGGTGATTCATCCTGCCGTCTAAAATCTGCGGGTATACCGCTGAACATAGATTGGTATAGGGATCTTGGGAGTGGATTGACCTTTACTTGCGATGAGGAAGATGTCATTCTGCTGAAGAGAAGAGTAATGGCTTTCGTGACTGAATGACGGCAGAATCGCACCGCAGAAAGTGAGTTTGTGAAGACCAGTCATTCAGAAGGAGCAAAGAATTGAATTTTATATATGATTGAGGTTTGGCATGAAGAATTTGTTATTTCGAGAGCCATTCAGATTGTCTTGAAGTTTCAAAAAGGTTTGAGATAGCAACGTCATTGAAGGCATTCCGGGCTAAATTTAAGATTATTTTCAAGGCCCGCTTTTGTTCCTAGTTGTTCCAAGAAGCCCACAGGGGCGGAGTGTGTAAAGGCCTATTTCTGCTCTCATTTAAAACTCACCAATCAAACAACTTAGCTATGTCTATGATTATCTTGTCTGTAAAGGCATTACAAACGAAAGGTTGGAACTTTGAGCTTGTTCTCTGCACCAGTCACGGAACTATGGTCACATGCCAGCCACCAACCCTCTTTTCCTTCGACCCTTTTTGGGTCTCCATTCAGTGATGACATGAGACAGTTCCGGCATTCTGAAGTGGTAATTAGAGATTGTTGTATAGCAAGCTGACAGATTGTGTTTTAAGGTCTGAATAGAGCAGTAGCGTCGCTCGATTCGCAGTGGTTGTTCCATCACGGCTGACAGCCTGTGTATCCTTCTTTACTTAATGGGATCGGAAGAATAAAATGGGGCTCGCGAAGGATTGATGTAAGCGCAAGAATAACAATTCTGTAGAATGCTCTTGCGTGGTGGAATCGGAAAGTTGAGCAAAGTTCTTCGCTTGGACCACCCCGTTCTTGTCCCATCTGGCAGACCACCTATGGTGAGG
>NXFV01001434.1:0-62356 GCA_002803225.1 Gamarada debralockiae | reverse complement strand
CCCCCCCCCCCCCCCCCCCTAATTCTCACCAAAAAAACTTTCAGGTCCCGCTCGAAATGAGAAGTCTGTTAAGTACGAGAGCTGCTAATGCTGTTGCCCCGATTTCCTTGTCTCTCTAACACTACTTGATCAGGCAAGCGGAAATAAAGGTCCGAAGTAAACGAAGATGCCACACAGGCCGAATTACCACCGGAGAATGATGTATGGGGAGGTAAGATTCCTGGAAGGTTGACGGTGCCTTAGAGACTCTAGCGTGAAGTTAGATATAATCTTTTAACTAATCGAGAACCAATAGTCGGTGGTAATCAAGAATTAGAGCTTTGACAGAGAAATCCTCCATTAGATAAGTGTTCTCGAAACCATCGGGTGAGGAGATTAGAGTTAACCTTAATTCGGGACCTCAGACTTTGGAGTCTACCTCCTTGCAGTACTTATATAAAGGGCCATTGGATATCAAGGTTTGGTCCATTAATGAGCAACATTAACTTGGAGATGACCAGATGTGAGATGTCAACGGACATTACTCCTCTTTTTGGGAGCGACGTCTCACAGTTTGGCTTCTCGGCTAGCGCTTCATTCTTTGACGAGATCAGAGCCTTATGAAGATGGAAAGAAAATTGTCGTAAAGCCCTTCATAGAGACCTGCAAGATATCCTCTAGATGTCTGCGTTACAATTGTTGATGGCATTGTATATCGTACGGCAAAGGGATGCTGCTAACGAGTGCCTTGAGTTCATTCTGCGGTACCTTCGCCATTGCCGAGTGTCAGTTGGAAGAGATCGATATTCTTGTTCCACATGCGGAAAATATTGCCCCTCAATGATTTGATGGCATTTTGGAGGCGGGCCATTATTTGACCGCAAAGTATTTCTAATTCAAGTTTGGAGAAGTGTAGCATAAGCTTACCGGCGATATCTGCCGATGAAGCAAGAGTTCAAAGAGCGACAATTTGGAGTTATCAGAGGCTTTGATTGAGTTTTCCGGAGGATTATACGGATATTGCAGGAAATCTAGAGTTGACGGCCCGTATAGCAGCCCAATCGGAAAAACCTCGATATTGGGTGAACCTGCACCGAGCTCATATCTCCGTGCCTGGGGAAACGGTATTGCGTATCGCATAACTCGTCAGTTCGTTCTTGGTAGCCTTATATAGTCTTAGATAAACTCAGTGGCGTCGGTTAAACTTTCTGGAGAGATTATCTTCCGACAGTTTAGGAGCCTTATTCTTCTACATAGATTCACTTCGAGTCCAAGTTCGGCGGAATTGATTTGGATGTTCATTGCGAGATGGCTCTTCTAGATCTGTTCTTTAAGTCGTCTACTGGGTGTTTTAATATGTCAGAAGAAGGAAATGCTCTCATCTAGATACGGGTTTCACATTCCGTGAACTTCAACGCCCCTGACATATGTCCTACGCGCACGCAGACGCGAAACAAGGAATCTAAACTTTAATTTGGACAGAGCCGGAAGCTTCTTTCCGGCACCACTCTCCTGCATGACTTCTGACATGTTCGACAGCTCAAGCCCTGTACCGCCTGTTTACGTCAATTTCTCAAGCTAAGAGACAGTAAGATCCTTTGTTGATCTCGTTGCTGGATTAAATAGCTCAGTTTACTTCACATTCATGAATGCAACCATCGGCCAGAGTTGAGGTGTCAAACAGTTGACAAGTTGTTGATCACTGTTGGTAAGTGCATTTTCCATACTCCAAGTAGTCCAAGAAAAGAAGTCAGGCATCTCTGAATCAGTTTAGATTTAATTTGTCCCACGAAACCATTTACCCTTCACATTGTCTGCTTTAGCCACTGGCTTCAACACATCGATTTATTTCCTTTGCACAACTATGGATATGTTTCTGCCAGAGACAGTGAGCTCGTCGTGGCAATACGGAGACTCATATACTGCTGGACTTCCCACAAGTCAATTTCAACCTAGCGACTTCAACTTTTGGGGTTTTACGGTGAGTGGTTCGTACCTGTTTGCCCTTACATTCATTCTTAACATCAGAGAACTGATGGCACATATCCAGAATTCTTTGGACCAACTGCCAGCCCTTAATGCACCACTTTTCTGGCAAACCCAAGCTCAAGCCAATATCCCATTTTCCCATTGGTCAAGGGAGATCGTATCCTCCCCAACTTCATTCTCCGACACAAGAACCTCAAGTATCAGCTCCGCGGATAGCGACTCGACCCACTTGGCAGGTGGACTTAAACAGTCAAGAAAGGAAGAACCCGCATCACCCAAAACAGTAGGTTAATTCACTACATATATGGAATCTAATTAACAATACTTAGAAGCGGAGAAGAGAGCAGAACCGGCAGTCACAGCGAACCTTTCGACAGCGGCAGGTAAACCACATCAAAGATCTCAAGGAGCGGTTACGGGAGCAGACGGACAAGTACAAACGCCTCAAGAGATTCGTTGATGAGCTGAAGCTTCGTGAGCCAGAGCTGGTTGGGCTCGCACCAGATCCTGAATTGAGCTTACTTTCTCCGCTTCTAGAGGAACCGGAACCGGAGGACGAAACCCGTTGAGCATGATGTCAACTGATAGCTTTAAGGTTGATGGCTGGCGTTTGTGATTTCGGCATAGGGAAAGCTTGGTGGGACCGTTAGATTCACTTAGGATAGGTCTGGGATCATAAGTGCTTGTGATCTAGGGCCGTGGATGAAAATATCTCTACGATGCTTGGGAAGGGCGCTTTTTTCATTCCAGTACAACTTTCTGCACCAAGACATGACAAGGAAGGCATCTTCCGAAGCGAATGCCACGTTTCCAATTGATGGTGAACAAGTTCTTTATATACTGAATCTAACGTTACCCTGGACAAAACTTCCCTTCGCCAGCTACTGACTCCCTTGCAGGTAATGTTAGCGTTGTAATCTTAATATAAGATTAGGGAATCGTTTGGTTCTCGTGAAATTTCCTCGGCCGAACATTCCTCTGCCAGGACTTCCGCGTCCGGCGCCTAAACCCCCACTGCCAAAGATCGGTCAAGAAACAAGCTTTCATTAGTCTCTGCTCTCATATAGCTGACGGACACACCAATCGAAAAACCGAAAGCAGACTTTGCTTCTTTGTCCTTTTGGAAATGTTTGCGTGAGATGCGGGAAGTTCCCTAAAGGCTGGATCCGCCCTCCGCTCGCTAAAAGTCGTAAAGCCCCCTAAAACCACAGCAGCGCTGACTATCTGGAAAATCTCTTAGTCTAGTTTTTATAGCGAATCGCCTTACTAAAGGTTATTTCCGTTTTCTAAGCATATCAGATTCAAGTATTCCAGACCTCGCACCGCATCCTTCAGAGTAAAAATCTAAGAATAATTTAGTCTTGAAACATCTCTTTCACATTGAATCTCGATTCAGGATGTCATCATCCGAAAGAATAAGTCGCCGAGATTGAAATCTCCGTTCTTTCAGGATGTAGTCATCCGGCCGTACGACTCGCTCAGAATCGAAAAGAACAACATTTGCAAATGAAATGGGAAGCTCCCCCCGGCAACGCTTCGAGCTCAGGCTACATCAAATCTACCATCTGTTATATGAATTTGACGTAGTGATTAAGTGAAGTTGGCGCGAATGGCCAAGTCCTACGAAACGCAGGAGAAAGGGATTTCACAAGCGCTTATAGACGCATAATTCTCGCAGTCTAGACAAAAGCTCTACTTGGAAACGAACTCCAGCACCACACTCTTAGGTTCCACATACTTTCCCAGGGGCTTGTACACCACTTCCTTATACCCCATAGCCGCCGGTCCTCCAATCTCCAACCCTTTCGGCGTATCACTCCAACGCGGGCTACAGGTGATGCCCAACACCGTGACTATAACCCCATACCTATACTCCGGAACACCCAATGCTTTCCCACTCTGCATATCAAGTACCGCAATCAGATCTGGTACCATCGCTACATATTCCTCAGTCCCATCATCTTTCACATGCTTTGCATATATATTCTCGTTCTTGAAAGGAATTTTGAGCACACCTCCGACTGCTACGGTATTCATGTGACCTGAGGATTCGAGTTCTTCTTCGGCAATCTGCTGAATTGTAATCTCGCCATATGAATGCCCTTTCCATAGTCGTCGCTCGACGCCGGTGATCTTGCCGCGAAAGAGAACTTTTGCTGATTCGGGACCGCCCACTTCGTCGATGATTTGCTCTGCGATAGCGCTAGTTGTACTGTGCGATTTAGCTCTAGCAATACAGCGGCCAATTCTCCAGGATAAACTTATGGTGTTTAGGACTGAGTACTTTATGACTTTCTCTTTCGTGGTTGGCTTAGCTGCCAAGCCTACTCGACTTCCCATTTCTGTGCATGAAGCTCGAAGTGCTCGGTCCACGATTTCATCATTTGTGGTCTTCGTCATGAGAATTGACTTCCCATCACCAGAAGCAATCGCGCATGGAACGAGCTGTCCAGTTTCGTAGACGCAGAGAGTAGTTTGCCAGTATGTGGGATAAGCTCTCCCCATCCAATCAGCATCCACAGTCGGCCGATCAAAGAACTTCGAACTTCCCGCCAACAAAGGCTGTAATCCATTCGCTCCACCAATCTCTAGACTCATTACGGCATCGAAAGAGTCGTGATGGAGATACTCCATAAGTTCAGTCATTGCTTCCACTGTTTCGTTGGCGGATAAGCGCTCGTTTGAGACAGCAGGGCTGCCCATATGACCACCCCAGTAGACGAGCTCGTCTTCTTTCATGGCACTTGAATCAATGATGCGGATTGTGTGACCAGCACGTATGAGATCGCGCAATTTGATGTACTCGGAGAAGGGGGAGCCGCCACCTGCACACCCCAGAACGTAACACCCATCTGCGAGCCACTCGACGTCGGTTTCTGAGACAAACCACTCCGGATGTCCCGTTTCGGAGTTGTTCACGACGATGGGGCGGTAAGTATCGACATCAACGATGGGTCGTGGATCCTCGATTAGAGTCTTGGATTCCTTGGCTACTTCTTCGGCGTAAACTTCTTCGTCCTCTGCGTCAAGTTCACTGGGAAGAATGTTCGATGTGAATGGATCAGGTAAGAACTCCCCTACTGCTCGTGCAATAACTCGAACTTGATTAGCAACATATTGCAAAGGAATGGCATCAACTTCGGCCAAAGTGATGGTTTCGGGTTTCGCCCCGGCTGCAATTGTGCGTTCAATAGCCATTGCTTTCGCCTTCTCCACGATTTGTCCAATGGATTGCTCCGCCGTACTTTGAATCATATCAATCGTCCCGCCGATCTTCGAAATCGCGGCACCAACGGCGTTTGCAACTGAGTGGAACGGTGGTTGCATGACTTCTGAGGCTCCTGCAATTGCCTTCGGGCAGATAACGGATCCACCTCCAACAAGAAGGACTGGTAGTGGGTCGGGCGACGTTTTCATTTGGTCCACAACTCTTTCCAGCAATGCTTTGATTCGTGCCTGAGCAGAGATGACTGAAGATAAAGAGAGGTCTTTGACTTGACTCGAGTCTCCGATACCCTCGCCAGATGCTACTGCGATGTCTGTTGCTGTGAGAACATCACCGCCGAAGACCTTTGCTTTCGTTGTCAAATAATGTCCTACTGAGTCTGGACCAACTGACACGTCGCCATCTTTGATTCGAACAATTGATCCACCTCCAAGCCCAATTGATCCGACATGAGGCATGGAGAAATTGATCTTGACTCCAGCAACTTCGACATAGGCTGCAGCTTGACGAGGAAAGCCAGATGGTAGCAGAACGCCAACATCTTAAAAATATCAGTATTGTATTACATCATGGTGATACTCAATGGGAACTCATATACCTGTTGTAGTACCACCAACATCTACCACAATCGTCGAAGTCTTCTTCTCAGTTTGTGAAAGGGCCGAGAGGCCAAGGTAAGCAGCGCCCCGCATCGAATTGGTAGGTCCGCTGGAGAAAGTTCGAATCGGCAGACTCGCAGCAGCCGGCGCATCAATCAACGTCCCATCGTTCTGGGTCAGATACAAAGCGCAATGTAAATCCAATCTTTTCATCGCTGCTTTGAATCCTTTGATTGTCTTTCTTGCGAACTTGAGAATCGAAGCATTGAGAATGGCGGCATTCTCTCGCTCTAGGAAACCTATGTTGGAGACTTCAGATGAGCAAACGATATCCACGCCGGGAAGCTCCCTTTGAATGATTCTCCGAACATGGTCCTCTTGCTTGAAGTGCTCGTCGATTGGTGAAAAGACACCTGAAACGACGACTGCTTCGATGCCGAGTCGCTTGATTTCATGGCACTGCTCGACGACTTCGGACTCGACAATTGGCGCTTCTTCCGAGCCATCGATATGAAGTCCTGACATTTCAGATAGTTTTCCAACAGAGACTTGGTGTTTCCTTACCTCCAGAAATAAAGCAATAGTATCCATTCATGATCTGCTTCAAGGCAGGAGGAAAATCCGAGAATGGGGGAATCTCCTTGGTGAAGCTCTTCGACAGTCGAACGATGGCCACTTTGGACAATCGCCTCGAATCATTTTCTACAATCGCATTCACGAAATGAGTTGTTCCGATCGTGAGACATGTGATTCTGTTTCTGTCGATTTTAGATTGTTCGAGGACACTTCGCACTGCCGTCTCGATGCCGTCAGTAACATTGGGACTCGTCGTTGGAGTTTTCTGCTGGGAGAGAATGCCTCGATCTGGAATGTGTGATAAATTCGGATCGAGAATCACTGCATCTCTGTGGATAGGTCAGCATCATATTCAATCAGAGACTGAGAGGGAAAGTCACGTGTTCGTTCCGCCAACGTCGACACCAATTCGAAGGGTCTTCTGAACTGTTATGCTACTCATTTTGAGATATTTGATCACTTTGCAACAAATGAAAGACCAATTTCTGCTATTTGAAACCCGTTGAAAGGGGTGAGCAAAGACTGAAGGAACTAAGTGCCAGAACGAGATTACGAGAGAGGAAGACTGAAGACGTCAGACCGCGGTAAACATGTTGTGGCTGCAAATAAGTTCCTCGTTGAGAAGTAGGTCGACAATTATCTACCCGGCAACGAGACTTCTCGCCCATTTAGTTTGGCCAACATATATGGAGACCAACTCGTCGCCCAATCTTCTTCCTGGGCGTTGAGAAGATGTTCAAAGATGGGAACATCAGCTGGAAATTGGGGGCATTTAGCGAGATTGCATTGCTTTCCGCGGTGCCGCGGCCGATGTCCTCCAACTTCTCCCCTCGATCGGCCACCACCTTCATCATCCTGATCGGCCAATCCACATCTACGGCCATGTTCAATTGCCTTCGGCCCCGCGGTCAGTCAGTCGGGTTCCTATCAAGTGTCGTTTGAAGTTTGGTTATCAAAAGTTTGCACGCGTCGGGCGACTAGTCAAAAATAAGCTTCCAAAGATGGGGTGAATGATGTAGACCGGCAGTCGCTACCCCTCTGTCTTCAGAATACCCTCAATACTTCTCAATCCTATTTTCTTCGGAGATGTTTGCGTTCAATGACTAGGCGAAGAAGACTGAATCCAATGAAGGCTTCAAAATTTATCGAACTCCTGCAAGTGCCGGTGGCAAAAGGCACATCTTCATCCCGTAGATGAATGATGACATTCGTCCAAAGTCACCCTCGCGACGCAATGGGGAAAGTTAGCTTTCTTCTCATTTTAAGCAATCAACCAGATCGTAAGTTACAGATTCCTGCAGCGTCTTCCATTTCTGACAATAGCTAGTGCCCGAGCAATTGGCGGGTGGGTTCTTCCCTCGTCGTAGTCGGCCTCTCAGTCTAGCAAGCTGTGATCGCTACAATCCTCGGAAAAATCATCATCACAGCAGTCGTAATCATAAACGGATACGTGGGAGCAGATTGGCACCTTGGATTTCCAGTCTACGCTCGAGTAATGTGGGGAATGTATGGATCCTACCTCGTGCTCGTTCAACGAATCCTCCTTGGACTTGTTTGGTCTTCCGTTCAGTCCTGGACAGGAGTCTTTGCATTACTGCTGTTTTGGGTGCAATGTTTCCTTCGTTTCACTATATGAAGAACCACTTCCCGGAAAGTGCCAATATGACCACGGCTCAATTCATCGGTTGGGTTGGTTATAACCTTATCACAATTCCAATGCTCTAAATGCCACTGGACAAAATGAAGAAGCTTTTCATCACAATAAATGCCATCTCATTCGTCACCTTGGTCTCGATAATGATCTGGGCGCTTTCGGCAGTTCATGGTGCGGGACCACTTCTGTCAGCTCGGGCCACGGCTTCATCGTGATCGGACCTTGGATGGGCGAACGTGAAAGGCGTCACGACAGTCATAGGATCTATCGCAGTAGGGTTGGGTGAATGTCTCAATAATTCCTGCGGAGTTCCCAATTCCGTCTAACAAATAATAGCAAACCAGCCAGATTATTCCCGCTTCGCCCATCATCCTGGCGACCAAGTGTTCGGCCAATGGTTTTCGATCCTCAGTTTCGGAGCTATAATGCCTCTCTTCGGCTGCCTCACCTCCTCCGCAACACAAGTCTCTATAGTAGAGCAATCTGGAACCCACCAACATTGTCCTGCAATAGCTCTCTGACCCCTACTCGTCCGGCACCCTCTCAGCAGTGTTTTTCGCAGGCATGGACTTATGGTCTGCCAACTTGCCATCAACATATCGACAATCCTTTCTCAACAGGTATGGATCTTTCAGGTCTCTTCCCCAAGTACATCAATATTCGTCGAGGAGCATATATTGGGTTGATTATCAGCATTGCGATGTGTCCATGGGAACTGTTGAGTAGTGCAAGGACGTTCATCAACGTCATGTTCGCCTACTCAGTTTTTCTCAGCCCAATGTGCGGGATACAAATCTGCCGCTACTGGTTTATCCGCCATCGGCGCATCAAACTCACTGATCTCTACGACCATCACAAATCTAGAATATACTACTACACTAAAGGAATCAATTATCGGTCGTTTGTGGCGTGGGTGGTGGGATGGGCGACACAGATGCCTGGGTTCATCAACGCCGTGAATCCCAAGATCGTGGTTGCGAAATATTTGATGGAATTATATTACCTGGCATTCCCACTGGGGTTTGTGATAGTTTCTTGGTGTATTGGGTGTTGAATGTGTTTGATGAGTCGAGAGGAGTTGGAGAGATGGATGAGGTGGATTATTTTGGGACGTTTACGCGTTCACGCCTGAGGCGGAGAAGATATGGTTGCACAAAGCGAGTGATATTAAAGGAGTTGGGGTTGTAAATCGGGACAAAGGAAGTGAACGACAAAGTGTACCGAGCTATTTGACAGATATTTCATAAAAAGTCCAATATAATTCTCCATGTCATGCTGACGGAACTTCAACCCAAAGAAACGGAACATATGTATCATATTTGGAGAGGCTGAAGTTGACTCCATGCTGGGGCGAATGTTGTCGTACTTCGAAAGCAGATTCCCAAGAACTTGGCTTGCAGAGCGCAACCCGTTTTTGTAGTCGCACACTGTTCTTTGAAAACGTTGCCTGCATTTCGAATCGCGGTAATAGCTGTTTCTCAGAGCTCCATCCGAAGCTTAGTGGACATTGAGAGCAACAACTGTTCAGCGGGTCAGTTTAGTTCTATGGAAAGGTGATTATTTGGGGCTACCTTGATGAGAAATATTACCGCATACGCAGTCATAACGCACAAGTGGTGACACTACTCGTGACGGCCGGAAATTCTTCAAACCAAAACAAAACTCTCAACTTTCGAAATAAACAATTAAGATGTTTATGTGATTTGTACTGCCGATAGTGCAGAATCGCATAGTTAACTTAATTTTTCTTCAAAAAGTTGTTGTGGTGAGATACGGTCTTTCCAAAGTTTCTGACCGTCATGAATTCTGACACATCCTGGTGACGTGACCCGAGTCTTGTGCAAAGTAGAGCAGTTTCAGTCGTTCAAAATCCTTTGAGATCTGATCCAGCATTCCCCGGCATTGTTCTAACACAACAGCAGAGTGTGTCGCGGAATTGGTACTCCTTTCTTCGAGTCGCTCAATGATTCATGCGATGGAATCGAGTTCAATAACAGACAGAGACCAAACCCGTAGAATTTGATGAGGAAACGTTGGAATGGAGCGTTTTCAACATCTGTCAATAATTAGCGAGAGAGCGGAATATTTGAAAGAGAAAACTTCCCATTTTCGAGTGGCATCAGCCACTCGTCTATCCAACTCACAATATCTATATTGAATCCCGAGATGAGCCTTTCCGACTGTCTATTCAACAACTCATCTCTGAACGAAAGCAGAAGACGATGCTCGAGAATGGCGCTGTAAATGATACAAAGTCGGACGAACGCTGAAAGCAAGGCATCAACGCCAGGTGCTGCTATCAGGTGAACATACCATCGATCGGCGCTCTTGATGAGATCATTCTGTTCGATTATCCACGGATTTCCTATTTGTGACCTGATACTAGTTGGGAGGATCAGTGCTTGCTCACGCAATCTCAGGGACGCCATACCTTCTGTCATAGACGAAGAGAACAAGCCATGTTCTCTCAATATTTCTCACTTCTCTTGCGGAGGCCTCGTCTTGAAAGTTTCCTTCATCCCTGTTGCTGGCCTCCAGCTCGTGAAAGCCAAGCTCGAGGCACATTCGGATGGCGTACCCGATAAACAGCCATGTTCTTGTCTCGTCTGGCTCCTTCCAGTATGTAAGAACCAAAGTCGCTTGTAATGCCTCGATTGACTTATCGCCTCAGCTAAATGCTTACCCTAGTAAAATATCTCTATGAGACCGTAGCTATGAATATAGAGGTGGATGAAAGGCTTTGGCTACAGCGGCGAGAATGGGGACAGTATAAAAGATGATTTGCCCCGTACGTCCTCGAATTTATAAAGATCGGGATCAAATTAACTGAAATATGGATTATGGCATCTCATGAAACTGAAAGCCATAGGATCAGCAGATCACAAGTCCTTAATGTGCCGAAAACACAGACTCGTCAAAAGTCCCACGGCCACAGAGTACGCCAGGATACCACGGGCTATCGGGTCATCCACTCTATAGTCATGGGAACTATGATTAGAAATTTCGTCTTTTGTGCTATGCGTCTCTCGACCAGGTCACTGTGTTTGGGGAACAGACAAAATATTCTGCAAGAAGTTTCCGTCTGGGCCTCTCTGCTCAACAGTTCCGCCAGCTGCAGGCTATCATGCATGTTTCATATCTCCGAATAGGACCAGTCATGGGCTATTGTACTTGCTTTCTGTGATTGACTGGAATTCTGGGAGAGAGAATTTGGATTCACAGCAGATCCGTCAGAGGTGGAGGAGCAAGTATTATCACCTGATTCGCTAGATTCTGGTCCATTGGAGAATGAATCTTGAGTTTGGGGATGTTTCTCAACCCCACATGTAGTTTAACGTTTAATATATACTAAAGTCTAGTCCAGGGAAGGTTGTACCTTGTTCCTGGCTTGCGCCCACGGCGGTGCTGCTCAAACACGCAATTCAGAGATTGCGGAGACACCATTGGCAGCGTATCTCAGGCTCCCCGAGATTACATTTCATCTTGGCCTTCCGGCATGGGACGCAATCGATTTGGCTGAAAGTAAGTCATCAACCAGTACCGAGCATCGCCAGGCGCCTGACAGCACTCACCTTAGACTCGGCGGGAGGCGTAGGCCTTGACTCACTGTCGCCTCCTCCGCTCTAGAAGCCATCGCAGACTAGACCTAGAAGGTTCGAAGCATCATAGTTACCAGCCAACTGAACAATTGCGAGTTGCTAGCAATGTGAGTTGAGAGTGAATTGGACGACAGGTTCATGTCCCCACTGCCGTTGTCGAAAGTTAGACCCTGTAACTTTTAGCGATCTTACGCTAAAAAGTTCACTAATCCCTGGAAGCCTCCTCGCGCGCGGACCCTTTTATTTTAAATACTTCTCAATACATTTGAGAACGTAAGGGAGCCCTCTGTTCATACTCAGACTTGAGACTCGGTGAACGTTGTGAAAATAATTTTCGATGACTATTGTCTATATTCCGAGCCGCAATCTCCCATCCGTGAAAGTTTCGCTACTGATGTTCTTTAGTATTTAGAGATGATAATGGTCTGGGGTGGATGGGTGCTGTTCCAGGAGCTGTTGGCTGTGCTTGCCGCAATTGGGCTGAAATACAACATTTCGCTGTTAGTTGTGGCCAGCAGATGGGTTCTGAATCATGACTTCGTTGGTGCGTTGGTGCAGTCATTATTGGAGCTAGAATGGGTATCAGCGAGCACATTGACGACAATCGCAAAGTGTTCTCTTTCAAATTGGATGTGGAAGATCAAGAGAGGATTCAGAATGTCCTCAATAGGTGTCGAGCTCGAGAGGTTTTTGAGGCAAGAGTACGAGGAATTGCAAGTACCTTGCGATGACTTGGTGTCATGTTTTCATCAAAGACATTTGGAGCAGGTTTTCCATGCCATTGGTCCGCAAGGAGTCCGCCACCCTTATCAAAATCAACGCCTGTAAAACAATTCCAGGGATGGTATTGCTCACAAGAGACCTATATGGTAACAATTTCACTTTATTCTTCCTGCAACTATCTGCCATTTTGAATGTAGGTCGGAGGCCGATCAATGAAAACTATAGAAATATCAGTCTGTTGCAAAGTCCGTGGCAACAGAAGGAATTCTTCACTGACTTACTTGAACTTAATTTGTCACAATATTGATGCCACTTTCCAAGATCACGTCCATACGCTTCGTGTCGAAATTGCAAAGTCCAAGGTTCTTCACTCGGCGACCATCTTCGATCAACTTCGCAGCTTTAATATACTGAGTATCGTTGTACTGTATTTATTTTAGTAATCTTCACTGCAGCGATAATTAAGTAGGACTCACGTCTTGCCAATGGAATTGCAATAGCTCGACACCCTCAGAGTTTATATTTGTGAGTCTTTCTAAATGCTCGACTTCACCAATTCTT
The DNA here is from genome assembly GCA_002803225.1 of Gamarada debralockiae. Classification (NCBI taxonomy): domain Eukaryota; kingdom Fungi; phylum Ascomycota; class Leotiomycetes; order Helotiales; family Hyphodiscaceae; genus Gamarada; species Gamarada debralockiae. The sequence goes on along the minus strand of NXFV01001434.1, from coordinate 49,450 downwards.
CGGAAACCGTGGCTGGCTCAAAAACACACCATTTGGTTGCACCATAAATGTGATCCGAATCTGGCTGCAGTGATCTGAATTGGCCCTCCTAACATTAGAAAGTGTGTCGTAATAAGGGTGGTGCCAGAAACTTACAAAAGTAACTTCAGCGTCGCCGTAGTGATCCGCCAAGTCTGAGACCCCAACTTTCAGTACATAATTCTGTGATTTGCTGAACAAACTCAATTCAGCGGGAAATCTACGTACCATAAGCTATAAATCCCGCATCGACGTGTTTCCGAAAATGGACATCGACTTTTGATCTTGAAGCGGTTTCCCAAGCCGGACTTGGAAACTGCCACAAGCCCATGAACATTCTCGGCACAGCAGCCTCTCCAAGTTTGATTGTTTCTAAGTTACTCGTAGTAGATGTGAAAGCCAGCGCGACTGCGGGTATCTTTTGGCTTTTCCGTCCTTGCAGCGCCTCCAGTTGCGACAACCCTCTTTGAAAGGGCAAACCAAGCCCTTTGGACTCGGTATGACTTTTGCAGCTCAAAAGAACCGTTCTCAAACTTTCGGTCGTCTTGACTTCGGTTTCACTCATCAATCGTAAGCCTGCTGGGGTAGTCAACTCTTTCTGGACTGCCGTCGCCACTTGGACCAGATCACTATCGATATTTGCTAGAACATCAAGAAATCTCTCCCCTCCCGTTGACTGGTCCCATTCCCACACTTGGATCTGGCAAAGAACCTCCGACAAGTCCTAAAGGGCTCCAAAACCTTGACCGCAACCCATCAAACATCGATACCCCCTTCGAAATTCATGAAACTGCGGCAAAGCTTCCGGAGAAGCACCAGCAGTTTGAATGAAAAGAACCAGCTTTGAAGTTGGATTCGTATTCTGCAGGTACTTTACGGCTAGGTTATGGAATGCGGGGTGATCTTAGCATCGATCCCAAGCAGGCTTCGAACGATTGATCGAAGCGCTTCTGGAGGCAAGTTCGCAATGATGGTATCCGTCATCATATTTACATGTGAAATTTTTGCAGATTCTTGCACGCCATTCGGTCTCGTGGTTTCGGCAGTCATCCTGGATGGCTCTGCTCCAAAGCTGTCCCGATGTCGACGAGTTGTCGAGTCACGTGAAAGAGGCCGAAATGCGTTAAGATTCTGATTGGAGTGGTGGAGTCAGCTGTGAGGGAACACTGAGAAAGGAAGTGTTTGAAATGGCTTCTATAGCTAAGCTTCAGTACGATTAAGCTTCGGTTGTTGTGTCGTTGTTCATTCAAGCAGCACTGATTGAGAGGATTTGCCGGGGGCCGGCCTCGCTTAGCCCCCCTTGCCACAGGCGTTATAACATTGCTCCGCAATTTGTCCCTACCTTTAAGACGCCGACTTATTATTAACAAAGAGCTTAAAAAAGCATCTTGGCCTTAGAGCGTAGGCATTTCATATGACCAAATCTGCGGGTTTAATACCCTCTTGAGTGCTTTCGGAGACAGAAACCGTGATACGGGATGTAGATACCCCCCACCTTTGGCTGAGGCCGATCCTTGCCTTTTACTCAGAAGCATATAATCATTATAATGCTAAAAACTCCACGTTTTTAGGGAGCCAACAACTTTCATCATCTTTTCCTTAGACAACCGAGTGGCCCCGAGTATCTTCAGACACCAGCTCCCCGTGACCACCATGCCTTTCGAATCCCAACATCACTCGAGAGAAAACTGGGATCTCGTAATATCAATATGTAGATAATTGTGGAATAACTTTTTCCTGTTCAAGGTTGCTTCATGAGTTTTTACTCTTGAATCATATCTCAGGAGTAATTACTGCGAAGTCCTTCCCAATGAAGTATATGCTGAGTCTCCGATGTTCTACAGGATTACAATTACTAGCATGATTGATACGGGATTGTTCCTAAGCTCAGGAGAGATGATCGCGAAAGCTGGATCTGTCGGAGCTCTCCTGGCCTATAGCTTCATGGGTTTGGTGACAGAGGGAGTGAGCGTGAGTTACCAAAATATAATAAACCTTACCGACAACAACTGATTCCTCGACCATTTCAGTACACTGCGGGAGATATTACAGCATTATGCCTGTGACGGTGGATTTGTGCGACATGTCACCGCTTTTGTTGAGCTAGCACTAGGCGCAGCTACAGGGTGGAACTTTTGTAAGTTTGCCATCGAAACTTCTGGGGGCTAAACATTCGACTGACTGTTTTAGGGTACACTATGGTTATCTCGGTCCCGGCCGAATTGAGTGCTGCAGTAACTCTCGTTCAGTTTTGGGACTCATCCATCAGTCCCGCAGTTTGGATCACCATCTCCCTCGTTATCGCAGCTCTAAGCTTCTGTGGGATTCGATTATATGGTGAAGTAAGCCCTCCTAAATGAATGCCTCCTGGTTAATCTCTTCCCCAGTCCAAAGTCATCTTCTCGTGCATGAAGATTGCTTTGATCATTGGCCTCATGATTGCTGGACTTGTCGTTGATCTCGGTGGAGGACCAGACCACGATAGGATAGGATTCCGGTACTGGAAACCACCTGAACGTTTCCAAACTTATCTCGTCAAAGGCAACACTGGGAGATTCCTTGCCTTCTGGTCATCGTTTATCAGCACTGCTTTCAGCTACGGAAACATCCAAGTTGTCGCGCTTTCTGGAACGGAGAGTCAGAATCCACACGAGGTTATTCCGGAAATAACCAAGAAAACCTTTTACCGAGTCTTCTTCTTTATGTCCTGAGCATCCTCATTATGGGCTTGATCATGTATTGTCTCTCAAACCCTACATTTCCATCAAATGCTGACAGAGTGTAATTTCTATGACAACAAAGCGCTGTCGAACTCGTCAGGAACTACTGCTCAATCTTCCTTTTGTAATCGCATTCCAAGCTGCAGATATATCGGTACTGCCATCTATAATCAACGCAGTGGTCTGCACATCAGCCATCGGCAGTGGCTTAGCTTGCATCTTTCTTGCGGCGCGAACTCTTGGGCTCAGATGGAGATGCTCCTAAAAGATTCTTGAGCTCCAATCGATTCGGAATTTTGGCCGTGGGTTTGAGTTTGATTCTGTCTCTCTTAGTGTATCTTACGATTAGCAATAACGCGTCTATTGTGTTCGGGTAGTTTGTCATTATTACGACTGTAGCAGGGCTCATTGGCTGGATTATTATTGAAGTTACTTACCTTCGATTATACCACACCTTGGGGAAACGGGGTATCACGGGAGATAGTTTGATTCCACCTCAAAACCTTTTTAAGAAAGTAGCTGAAGTGGTTGGCAGAACTTCCGTACAAAGGTCCATTTCAACCATATACAGCCTGGCCACGCTCTTGGTTGTATCACTGGCCATCGCATTTTCGGGTACTTTTTTACCATCTTTCCCCTCCGATTCATCCTGACTAATATGAATCCCCAGGGTTTTGATGTCTTCTTCTCCGGAAACTTCATAGCGTCAAAACTTCTTGACCAACTACATCAACACTGCCATATTTGCGGGTACGCCATTTCAAGATGAAACTTGAAGAAAGTATTTCACTGGCACTTTCTAGTACTATATGTACATATTCTTCAAATTCTTTGTCAAATCCAGGATTGTGAGCACAGAAGGCATGGAGCTGGGACCATTACTAGAATCGGTCCGCGAATTGGAAAAAGTCTTGGCGCAAAAGTGGGACGAGAAGAATGATACTCAAGCCCGGCGCATTTGGAATAAAAGTTTCTAAAACTAGACCTGAGTATAAATCAATATCATCTTACTCCATTATCCGTTCTAAAAAAAACTCGAAGTCAGTCCGTTAAGCCCCGAAGAAAATCAACGGCTGATTTGATGACATCCGCTACATCAAGCTCGCGAAAAGCCCAATCCTCCTCCCTTCATCCTTCCAAATCTCAGTTGGGTATGCTGAATCTCATCTGGCAACGGAAGGCGTCCCAATCTCTGCTCGTGAAACAAGTCCGTAAGACCCATGTCTCTCGTTGATGTCAAGATAGCCGAGAAGGCTTTGCTGTGAGAGACACCGTTGCTCATGTACGCGAAGCCCCCAAGGATTATTCCGCCAAGAGCGAAGAGAATAGCGAGGCTGTAAGAAATGAGAAGATTCTTAGAGTGGTAGGCGTAAGAATTTATTGAGGCTGTTATGGTTACATTCGCTGGGATCAAGGGCCTAGAAAATGTGTGAGTAAGGTTGTGTGGTGGCGGGGAGGAAGGGAGGAGCGAATGGGACCAAGTGGAGGGAAATGAACATACGAGAGAAGATTGCTATTCATAAAACTCAACGTTGTATTGTAGCACAACGCCGGGATCAAAAAATCCAAAGTATTGTTACCGGCCAACGCGATATCTTGATGCCGTTGGTCGGAGAGCGTTGTATTAGTGGACGCCAAGTAATGATTGGCATCGAAAAATGCATCAAGGTCAGAACTGCCCAGCAAACTAGTATGTTCGATCTGACTGGTGATTTCGCTGAAGTTAGTTGGGATATTGGACGTCTCGGAGGTATCTTCGGTGAAAATGCCCATTGAGCCGACGAGGAGATCGGTCAATGCCCAGAAGACAGCAGAATATGCGTGCTGAACCATCAGATCTTCTGAATAGGGAGTGCTGAGTTGAGGGTAGTCCACAGTATTTAAAATCTTCGTTCCTGTATCTTGAATGGTTTGGTTGCCCTCATCGAAAGAGAGGTTGATGCTGTATGAAGCGTTGTAGAGCTGACAGACAGAATAGTGGTCTTCAGTGGATCGTGTGCCGTTTGGGTCAATCACATAGCGTGAATATGCCATCCAAAGCTGATTTGAAGCGAGGTCCGGTCGTTGCAGTCGTATTGAAGCGAAGGGTGCTATCCCATTATCTGGAGCTGAGGAATTGGGGTAATTGCTCAAATCAGGAACAAACGCAAAGTAATAATTGGCATCTTCAACTAAGTTTCCTCTGAAGCTTTGGACCGAATCGAATCGCAAATCGTGGATAATACCGGCGACAGTGGAATTTGGCTCGCTGCATTGCACGGCTGGTCCGTAGAACCCTAGCGAGTACGTCGAATTTGCGAAGGGTGGACTAATTGAGAGTATCTGACCTTCAGTGGCTGTCGCCGTTGAAAGGCGTGAGACAATTGTTCTGGGACCAAGAAACTGCTCGTTCAGGGTGTTGCCACTGCTGTTTGCAGAGTATACGAACGATTTAGTCTGGTTCAAACCATACATCTCGAGAGACGGTACTTGTAATTCCTTCCACGTCACGTGGACGTTTGGAAGGACAAACAATGTTGCGGGCGTGACGAGGGAAGGGAGAGGAAGGCACCTGCAGAACTGATCAGGACATGCAAAATTCGAATTGAAATGATTCCTGGTTACCACATCATCAATGCCAAAAGCGACCCAACTTTAATTTTCATGAGCATCTCCTTGTGCAGGAGAGAGATGATTGTGGAATCGGCACTGAATGCAGCATCGAGTCCTTCAACCGCGACTTTTGTGCGTTTTAAGGTTCGAAAAAGCCATTGTGTGTATGCGAATCCAACAGAGCTTACTAGGCTGACTTGTGTGATGTACGCGAAGGTAGTTCCCCACCTACGAAGGGTTGTGTCAGTGTGCCATTTCAGCGACGACAGACCAACAAGAGAATCAACTGAAAAGTAATCCTGACCTCAAGGCCCACTGCTGTGCATTGTCATCCCCAACTTGCTTGCCGTCCAAGGACGAATAGTAAATGTGGTGAGAGATGCTTGAAATGACTCCAAGAAGAAAGAACGCAGCCATCGAGATTGGCGATCGCCAGTATATGCCTTCATGATGGCGGGTGGTCTGGCGTTCCAAGTCTGTAAGCGCCGTGATTGTGGGTGTAAGAAGTTTGTCTGTTGCTTCTGAATGCACCGTGGAGACAGAATACACTTGATCACTGTATGGACGAATGGGCCCAGTCCACGAGACTACTGGAGATGTCGGCAGTGACAAACGACTAGGATCCTGATCGACGGCTTTGCTATCAGGGTATTGGGCCAGCTCGATAAAATGATCGGAACCTTCTGCGGTAGCCTGGTGCCTGTTGATGGTTTGGTCGGCCATTTGGAAGACTTCTTTTGCGTACCGACCAAACCATATCCTTTTTGCCGTATGTTCTGATAATCCACTATATAGGAGATGGGAGATGATTGCTGTCGAAAGTGAGGCTGCAGAATCGCTCCCGTGGAGTGGCGCAATGACACTACCAGGCTCTTTCTCGAACTACCAGGGCTAAGATAAGGAATCGGAGTTCGTACTGGACACACGTGTGTTCTCTTCCAGGGCCGGTCCGCCATCCCGGTTGTGTGCCTGTTGCGCCAATAATTGGATATGCAGCCACCAGTCTCAGCCCCAGCCACCTGGAACCCGTTGCTGTGTAACCATGACTCAAGAGATGTCGGCTACGCCAACTTCGATCGGATTAGGGAAGATGGTCACAGATGCTTGCGCGTCAAAAATCGTATCTATGAGACTCATCACTTGGTGGATGTGAAATAAACCAGCTGTGTTATTGCGATGAAGAATGTGCGACGCGTGACTGATTTGATCAAAAATTTAGCGGCTCAACCCCTGTATCACTAGCGAGCAAATCCCCCAATGATGTGCCTCGGCTCTTGTACCTGCTTTCATATCCTCGGCAAATTTCAACACCAACTCCTGGTCACTGAACGAAATATTGAAGTCACTCACTTTGACAGCAACTGGGTGTGAATCTACAAGGTCCATCATCGCTGTCTTCTGATCCTAGGTATTCCAGGACTTGGGTGTTTGGCTGGCATATGGAGCATGGGTTCTAATTCCTGCTTGGCATTAGCTTTGAGTTGCCAATCGAGTATAAACCGTTTCTTCTCACCCAGTCACATATTTTCAGGAACCTGTAAGTAGTTATCAGCATTATTTCAAACGCTGACATGTACATGAGGCGGAAGATTTTTGCCTACCTCTAGAATTGCGTTATAGTCAAACTCAGTCACTGGTAGCGCAGTAGCCGAACTCTGTGCTGCACGTTGCTCCCTAAGAGCAGCATATTGTTATGTTAGCATCCATTCTTGCAAAGCCAGATTTGAAAAGTAAAAAGGAGTTCTTACACCACCAGTCACAGCAAGTTTCGTATTCGCCGCAATGCATTGACTCGTTCTCCACGCCGACAAAACAACCACTTTGTTCGCGGTGGAGCAACAAATATCGTCGCCGCAGCAGACCTCCTCCGCGAGACAGTAACTGCCTTCTGCATCATAGTATTCTCTACCGGCCAGTACGCAGCTTTCTGAGTCAATTTCACCACAGCTTACATCCCCAGTTGCACAGCAGACTTCTGGTTGGCATACAGGATGCTCATCCGGGCAACAAGCTGCTTCATCGTCACACTAATGACGGTCAGCAAGTTTGTCTTTCAAAGTCAGCTTCAAGCCTCCACCGATCAGAGGAAACGAAAGATTTACGTGGACTGGGAGGGCTTCACAGCATAATATAGCATCAGGACAAAGCTTTAAGCGTTGGCCAATATGTTAGTGCCTGGTGATGGTGACCAAGCTCGGGTGGAAGAATGTTACCTGGATATCCTGGCGGACACGTTTCGTACTACCTTGCAAAGAGAGATCGAGGTCGGCTCTTGACTGATTGCTTCTTGGGATGAGAAGAAGCCCCAAGTGTGTAGTTGCGCTCATACTGAAGGTTAAAACTGGAGCTCTTGGTGGCAACAATGGCAGCAATGTTGATAAGAGCATAAGCCAAGCCAGTGGAACAAATTAGTAAAACAAAAACTTGGAATTTGACCATGATGGATCCAACACATATAAGATCGTTTGGTTTCTTTTGGGGCGCCCGGTAAAGGTTATCCTGGGGAGTGAGAGGCAAAACTTGAGATCTCTTCCATGACCTTCAAAGACTGAAATAAGTTCTTGGGCAACTTCGGGAGGTTGACCATAGCGAGCGGAGGCTTGTATTCATCTGATGGAGACGTAAGAAAAATTCCAAAGACTGCAGTCTCCTCTAATCACCCAAGCCAACATGAAATTGTTCGCTGTGTTTACTGAGGTTCTCTTCAGCGATGTTACGCAACGAGCTGAATGCCAAATCTTTCCGAATTTATCCTGCCTTAGCTGCATGTCAGGTGACACGAAGCGCTACAGAATGAAACAGAGGCAACCGCCATAGGGCATGATAAAATCAAGTTTTCTGCAAGAAATACCCCGCATCTATCCCAAGACACCTCTGAAAGTCCTCGATCTCGATTTGAGAGCTTTGTGTTGCGCCGCGAAAGCTTGAATTGAGGACCCATGCACTTGCGCGTTACGTGGCCCTTGACCGTCTCTTATGAGCTGCTTGCCTGCCATGGTTGCAGGCCCAAAGTGTAAGATTCGTAAGCTCCCAACTTCGTCCGCTAGGATGTCTCTTAAAAAGCCCAACCGACAATGGAACTCGATGCAGTTCACCCCGCGTGGATGGAAAATTGAGTTCCACTAGACAATGCTACCCCTTTGCTTAATTCCTCATGACAATCCAATAGACTGACCCTATCGGAAAAAGTTATAATCGAAATAAACACCATCCCTTCCAGCGTGATCTCTCGGCGTTTCAAGCCACTGTCCCGAAAACAACCACTTCTTCAGCCTCAAACTCGGCATCTTGCTTTTCCCTCAAAACCTGCCAATCACGCAAGATCGAAAGGCCTTTTGAGAGGCGATTGACCTTGATCCTCAGCTGGGTATCGGAGTTTAGTTTTTGGTACTGTAAACCTAGATGTCCCCGCCAGCTTCTCAATCCAGCAGTGTTGTCCATTTTTGCGTTCCCAATGACCGGGCGCAAGTTCACAAGAAGTGCCCCGGATCAACACCCTGCTCATCGCTGTGGAGAGAAGTGCACCTTGCCCAGTCCAGGCTGGTGACGGATTCTTCTTGCATGTGTGACCTGGGATTTCAAGGCACGTTCTTGTGACAGCAGCAAAAGTGGCACAAGAAAGGGAGACTTTCAGCAAGCGAGCCCATAGATTAGATTTACTGCATTCTAATGAGATCGAATATGACCAGCTCGACTTGTGGGGCCAGAGCATGCGCAATGATTTCCCAAGAAGAATGTGATGACTTTGAGAGCAGAGTCTCGTGGCCCGCCCTTGAGATTCACTGCTCAGTCCCCGTAGTCAGTCACGCCGCAAAGAGCCAAACGCATATCTGTTTTGATCGTATCCCAGTCTTTGAGGTTCAATTCATCGATGTAGGCCATCATTGGTTCGTCAATCAAAGTTCTTAGAGCAACTATTCTTGTAAACTCCGTGCAAAGGCTGATTTGCAGACCTCATGATTGGAGAAGTAGCTTGAAATCCGGCATCAACGCCCACGAGTCCAAAGACTGGCTTTAAGCGGACGGCCCTTTATTTTGCTGTACACGTTGCCTATCTGGATCTCTACATACTGAAATCCTTGTAGCATAACTTGCCATTAAGTGGATCGCCAATAGTCAGCCTCCGTTCCAATGTGCTCTAGGTAAGGCTCGGAAGACCGTAGGCATTTTCGAAATTCAATGGACACGATGCTTTCTGCGTAACTGCACTAATACGAAGAGTCTCTGTGATGTTGAAGGATCCTGTAGGAGGTTCAACGCCCGGCGATCGATCCCAGTGGTAGACAGGGCGTGTCTCAGAATCATACGTATTTTTGACCTATGTAATGGAGCCTCCACCAATCAGAACGGAATGAACTCTTTCTCCGTAGCGTGCCCCTGGGCTCGCATAATAATAGAGCAGTGCCCCAAGAGTCAGTTATATCTTCAATCGATCCTCGGAAAATTGCGCCTTCCTGGCTAATACCTGGATTTGGGATCGTCGCCTCGCTGAGCCCCTTTTTACCAAGGCCCTTGGTGTACTGATTGTGGTTAGTGGCTGAGTGGCGAAAACCAAGCACCTTTTCACCCCACGAGGTTTCCCATACACGCCAACTTCCTGTATTCGGCAGTTTTTTGGGCGATTGGCTCAGGACAAGAGTTGTATCCACGAAGAGAGATACAGGTGAGAGGTTCCCTGAGAAGTAAGACGGTCGTAGCAGAATCCTAGATTCTGAGTGGCACCTAAAGCATTGGAAATTCTAAGCGCTGACGTTTTTAAGTACTTCATAACCTCCTTCGAAGACTGATCGTTGTTGGCATCAGTTTGAGAGTCTGGGTTTCCAAGTGGTCCGTCAATGCCGTAGAAGATTTCAACCCCTCCGTTATTGAGTTTGATAAAATAGCAATATATACTGCTGAGATCCCGTCAAGGCTGTGGATCCAGCGGGAAAACACCAGCTATTCCACAAGAATCCGCCACAACCTCCTGGACACTTTCAACTTTGTCAAAATTCAGAACATTCTGAGTAGAATCAGAGGTCCCTGTTGATCTATTTGAGAATCCAAAGAACGATATGGGTCATCCGCATGTGCGCAACTCAGCTGGTGATATTGTCAGATGAGCTGGTTGCTATGGCAACAGTTGTGTACACATATCTCGGGTTCTGGCAACCCTACCTTTTCTTCCCTCCTTAGATATCTACTAATACATGAATTTACCACACAATATCGTCTGATTCGACAGATATACCCTTTCCGCTCTATGTTTTGGCCAGTGAGAAGCTCGCTGATTGTCTGGCTTCCACGGACCTGTGTTGTTGCTCTCTTCCAAAGCTTCGACAATTTGATCGGTGGAGAAACCTGCATCCTTTAAGTTGTGGATCCATTCATAAATCTCGTTGGCAATCCAATCAAAATAGAATGTGAGCATACAAAATTCTGCTGTAAAGGTTTATCTGCGACGAATTTCGAAAGAATCAATGGACCAGACGTCGCGTTTTTCTTCGTAAGCCAAAGAAAGTCATCGAATACGCCGGGGGCATCCTCAGGAGGGATAGGGTATCTTTCTTGGATTATATGAGCATACTTCTGGCCCACACTTTGGCGACCATATTGTACTCTGCACTAAATGCTAGCATCAGCAGATGGAGTAGACATTGAGCAGTATCGACACAGAGACAAACGGACAAAAGTTAATGGACGCACTCAAAGTCATAACCTGCAGTTGAACTTTCAATGCAGCCATCAGGAAGAGCCGGCAACCTGGGCTTCCCTGAGACTGACGACGATGCATGCACCGAAGAAGTGCTGCTAGGTAGATGGTTCCGGCCAGTGCGAGTGGTGAGTGGGCGAAACGGGCTCTTCGACCCAACTCTGCAGGGGCTAGCTTATATTATTAGTGCACACTGTCACCACCGAAGAATAGTTTAATAAGGGACCATAATACGATGTCAACGACAATACGACCAGCAAAGTGCTCTTTAGCGTGCTGCTCGCACATCTATGTGATTGTCAGCATCAGACTATTCAATAATAGGAAGGGCTTCGGACCTTTGCAGGCTTGCCAACTTTTGCGCTAATGTACTTCCACTTGTTTGTTTCGTTCTCTTTGATAGCGTTTAGGAGAGCTTGGCTCTATGTGCGCATGCAGTCAGCAACCGATGCAACGATACGCAAGGCTCCGGGGGTGGCCTACCTCATCTTCCGCAAATTCCGCATAATGCATGTCCGACACAACATCAGTTGACGTGCTGCCATTATAAAACAGCGAACCTACCTTACGCCAATGCTTCTTCACACTCCCTTCGGTCCTACTTGGAAACGTCTAGACAAATAGACTTAGCATTTGACTCAACTTCTCCAGTCTCATCCTGACATCCAAGATATTTTGCGGCTTCATACCTTCGCAATATTAGCCCAGCTATTTCCCGCATCTCGCATAGTCTTCAATCTCTGCTCCTCGCAGGCATCCATGGCGCGTTTGATCTGATCTCTCTACTGGAGGCTCGATGGACGAGCCGCTCATGCTCGATCCTTCCGTTCCCAGAGCCAAATGTGAATCGTCCATCAAGAGGAAAATCGCTTCGCCCTACACGGAGAGTCTGCAACGTCGAGCTGAACAGTTGATGATACTACCAAAGTCGTAATATAAGTCGTTGAAATGATGGCGATGGTCTTGCGAGGTGTGAGGCTGTTAGCTGTTCTGCCTGGGATGGGTTGAATGAGGCTGCATTCAGTCGTGGTTGGTCAGTAAATATCTCCTCTTCCTGCAAGATCGGGGGTATTCGTACCAATAGCATTCTTGTACTACTCTACGTATTGAAGTTACCAAGAGGGGGCAGATTCATGTTTCTAGAATGCAGTGGCCTCGAGCTTGGGCGCTGCGTCTTGTGTATGGTGAGAGATCGGCACTTTGCAAGCCACTGTAATGGAAAAGAAGCTTGAGCTTACCAGTTGTTTTCGAAAGAAAGAGTCTGCTGGGACGTACAATCAAAGACCCGGAACTTCAGGGCAAAGGCCACGGGTCACCAAGTAGGTGACAACCAGGCTATTCAAAACAATGTTTGACTTCTAGATACACTCAACATATATAACATCTACAGATCTCTAGCTCTCGCCGCACTTTCTCCCTCCCTAGATCCACGTTCCCTAAGCAAAGCCTCCACATCCTGCTCATCCTGCTCATCCTGCTCATCATCCTCCTCATCATCCGAACTCCCCGCCCTCTCCTCCCTATCAAAACTCCCATCCCTCTTCAAATTCGCCATATTATCACTACCATCCGCCCCCGGCTTGCGCTTCTTCTCGAAATCCTGTGTATGAGCATTCGCAAGTATACTCGTAAACGTTCTCGTATTTGCTCTTCTCCTCATTCCAGCGGTCGGAGATTCCTGCGCCTCCAGCGCACCGCCTGTTCTTGAACGATGCTGGGAGAGTGTAGACGCGGACGCTGCGGTGGTTTCTGCGGTCGAGGGACTGAGAGTTTCCTCTGGGTGGGAAAGCGATTCCCTCGACTCAACCTCGAGTTCATAAGGAAGGGGAACGTCGCGCGAGGCTTTGAAGCGTGCTACGTTGGAGCAATGTTCGTTTTCGACACGAAAGAGGGTCCACATTCCTCTTCGTGTGACTTCTGAGAAGCCAACGAGGAACGAGACAATGCTGCTATGTTGGAGATCGGAAGTATAGATCGAATAGAAGATCCAGTTGAAGCGGAGGATTGGGTCCAGGATCATGGCTAGGTAGTAGTAATTGGGGTTTTTGTAGCCGCGGACGTCGCGGAGGAGCCGTTTGTTGGCGTTGGGTTGAAGCAGGGACCAATCCATGAAGAGGTCCCAGATTGCTGAGATGCGTTAGTTTGGAGTCTACCAGGGTCGTGGAGGACTTACAGCAATAGATGGCGTTGACGGCGGCGAAGGCGGAGAAAAGTGCCAACAAGCTGTTACTTCTGTCTATCCGGTATAGACTCAATGCCACATAGAACATGATGGTCATGACATACTTGCCACAATTGACTAGATGAGGGAAGACGTTTCGAGTGTCGTAGTAACGTCGTATGCATTGCAACGCACGCCAAATACCAGGTAATGTTGAGAAAAAGCCAAGGAGGCGAGAATGGTTCGAATTGCACTGAGGGGGGTTGTTCCAGTGGTGTGCGTACAGGCAGAAAAAGAGCTCTATGTTCTGCTCAAAGAGTCAGCAAGGTACAGAACAGGGGCGTGTTCAAAGACGCACGCTCGTGAAATATGTCAGAGAGCAATACATGTCGCCCAAAAAGAAATCCCGGAACTCCACAGGATATAATCCAGCTAGTAGTAAACGCCACTAGAATGTGTCAGCAAGTATTCAACATAAAGTAATCTGTGGGAATACGCACATGAGAATAGACAAACCATCTCCGACTCCGATGAAATAAAAGGGGGCCTGGAAAGAAAATTATAACGGCCGTGACAAATATCAATATCACCGGATAGTATATAAACATTTCAGCAGCTCCATAACGGGAGAAATTCAGCCAGACAAATAGACTCAGCAGGAATGTAAGAAACGAGGGAAATTCAGAAAGTTGCCGCCAATCCAAACTATGCCTTGGATCAAATTCAAAGACAAATTGATAGTTGATTTTGTTTCGAGTCCAAATGCTGCAGTCCAGGCAGAACCATGCAAATAGATATAGAGCGAGGAAATATCCACCATAGATCTGCAATAAATAGCTCGTTTGAACTCGGACCGTAGGGTCGGGATCAGACAATAGATCCGCGCCGTAAATGACTCCTTGAATCGTGAACACCATACCAACGCCGATGAGCAAGCCGTTCTTGAACGCATTGCCGGACTGGTCTGGCTTGCTACCCTTGGAGCTTCGCAGCTTTCCACTGGCAATCTTGCGGTTTCCACGTTCAAAATATCTGGCATACAAATCTTCCACGACACGCATGTGGGCATCTAGAACATCGCTCTTGACGAACCATGCCTTGTTGACCTTCTCGTTCATGAATCGTAGAGGAGGGCGGGCATCGACTGCTTTGTCGTATTTCTTGTTTATCTTGCGAAATGCTTTCTGATTGAGCAGCGCATAATCCTTCAACAATTCCATGCCCCGATAAAACTCCTGAAGAGCGAGCTTGAGCTTTCTCTTCGCTGTCCGGTAGGGGATCTCGTTGCCGCGGGTAGGGCGCCTGACGTAGTCACGGCCATCATCTGTACGTCTGTTCTGTTCGTTGTATTCCCCCGTGCGCATTTCTGGTGAAGAATGCGTGTTTTTCAAAACTTTCGAATTCGAGTCCAGGCGAGGTCCTAATGCTTTCGCCTTCGCATGTCCTATAATCCTGTCCACTGGTTCGAACCACGCGTGCATTTTATCTCGAGAATTTGGGCGAGGTGCATCATCGTTCTTCTTCGATTGGCCAATTGACAGTCTGCCTTGAAAATCAAAGATATGGCGTTCGTCCTCCTTCCGCAGCGCTTTCGCGTGTTGGGCGTCCGCCACCTCTTGGATCCTGCGGTTCCTCATTTCGTGCAGTTGCTCCCGCAGTATGTTAAGCCGTGCGCCTGCTTCCTCTTCTTTGGACTTGTAGAAAGTCTCCACTTTCTCCAGTTCACTATTCATCCACGCGAAGAACTCTTTCTCCTTCGCCCTGACCTGATCAAACGCAACCAAACTCACGTCCAGTCGTCGCGATTCGGAGGGTGTTATAGGTGTAGCCACTGAAGAAAACATACGGCGCACGAGCGGTCGACCTTCTGGAAGGCGTTTGCGAATGTTTGCGAAGGTGCCGGTCCTATGCGGTGGTGTAATTGTGTTGCCCACCTCGTAGGCATTATGTGGAACACTCATGGATGCGCTTCGTTGAGTAACAAGTCGGTCATCTGATACCGGGCCAATATTATGACCCGGCACAGGTGTCTGAGGTGATACTGCCGGGTCGGGAAGTTCGAATGGAAAGGATGTCGTCTGCTTTGGGGGTGTGGGAATAAAGCTGCCATAGGTTCCGTCTTGCTCTGGAGCTTTAGGAGTCTTTTTCTGAGGTACGCGTATAGGAGAGGTTTTCATCAGAGGTTTCCCGGGATCCTCGCCCGATGAAGATTCTGATTCGGGTCTTGAATCTGTGCCGAGCGGAGCTGGGGACTCGCGCAATGATTGCGAGGGTTCATCGTTCGCGCCGTCGAATCTTCGCAGGGGAGAGGGAGGAGGTTTATGTCGCGGAGCAATTGGAGATGTCGCGCCGTATATACTTTTGCTTTGTGGAGGGGGGAATTGCTGGCCGGTCGATCTCGGCGTTGCATTCGCGTTCTTGACGGCTCGAGAAACGGCTTTGACCTTTTTCTTCCCAGTTTTATAGTCGACATATTTGATCCGCCATTCTGTGCAATGCCACGGGTTAGTAAACGTTCACTGCAGGACTCAATTTTGCGGGTGGTGATGGTTTTACCTGGCGTAAGCTCTTGATCCAATTCTTTGGCAAACTTCATGCTGGACCAAGAAAATGTAGCGAGGCTGTCGTGTCGAGGCTGATGGATTTGGATTGCTTCAAAGTGACACCGCCAAGGACTTATACGGGACCAACTACCTACTACAACATCTGCTTCGTGCGTACATTGAGCTTATCGTCGTCGTCGCGCAGAACTCCTGTAGCTGTGCAACTCAATTGCGGGATGAGAGCATCGATGGATCCGGGTGGAGCATTTTTCTGGGCGGGGCTTTGTTTTTTTTTTTTTTTCGGCAATCAAATGGCCGGTGCTCCCCTCAAAGCGTCATCCCAACCACCACAAATATCAACAGAATACATCAGGGTTCTGCTTTAAAGCTAGTACGACCTAGATTGCCCAGCTGCAAAGGGAGTGTTGGAACACTCTACTGCGTAGGAGTGCAGTTACATCTGACCAGTCTAGTCTTCTTAATTCGGGACTAATATGTTATGTGACTGGCTAAGAAGATTATCTTTAGCCCCTTGGCCTACTCTTAATAAACAGGGAATTGGTTATAAATTGAACCGGTCTTATAAGGCAATCAATACGTAAGAGGGTGTAGGGCTATTAACCTTAATAGGCTTAGCGCGTATCATATGATACCCCTTTACGGTTTAAATCAAATTCTTACGAATTCTAGACTATTAGCAACGAATCGAATTCTAGATTATATAATTCGATTCATATGGTTGCGAATCGTAGTTGGTTCAATTCGATCGTATTCGATCGGAGTGCTATTCGTATTGAGAATGTTGCTCTGACATCTGACGTCAGTACTCCGACGGGCTCTCTTCAATTCCCTCGACCTTGAAAAAGAGTCTATCAATGTTGGGACGAAGAGATAGTGGGACTGAACCAAAACTACCATTCCAATTCCGTTTGGAAATTAGTCACATGACTCTTCACGTGATATCAAGACTCTGGTCGATCCATTCGATCCGCTCCGAGTGGTCCCCTATGGAGAAATTCTTTCATCAAGACTTGCTCTTCACTACTTTGGCCGTCCTCTAACTCTTCGGAAAACGATGATGACGTCCGGAGGCTGTTCTTAATAGAATGCGGCCCCTTTTCAGTTTATTCGTTTCTACCATTTCACTTGATTTCGAACTAAGGATTTTAAGGAGTAGTAGGCATCAAATGATCGACAGCGCTTTCCCGAGTCAAATTCTACCTATTTCATTGGTACAAAATTAACTTAGCAAAATTGCTATCACGTGCCGCGTCGCAGTGTTTCGCGACATGAATTTTGAGTGTTAAAACTCCCAAATCTCAGTTCTTATAGTATGATAGCTCCATACAGGGATCCTTGACGCCAGGGGTTAGTTGTACTGCATTGTATGACATACTCTCGAAGCCTGCCGAAAGCGATTCCGAAATCTATTTCTGCTCCTTCAGGCTAAACGGTTGTGATGGAACAGACGGTACAATGCCTCGGATTCATCCCAAAATCCGCCATGTTCTCAGGCTTCAGCTTCACACATACTGTAGCCTCTGGTGGACAATGCGCCTGGAAGCTCAGGTCTAGCGGACCTTGCGACCGTTGCTACCGATCGGTTTGTAACTTGGATGAAGAGCATTCTTCATCCTCTACATCAAGGTATGGAAGGGTCGCCGCGACTGCGTTTTCACTCCAAGACTGTGCTGACTGCCACTTAGTTTTTTGTTCCTCTCCGCCCTCCGCATAGAGTATTGGCTTGTCATTATTCCTGAAATATACTTGTTTTGCTCCGAGGGGCTTCATTCTCGTCTTGGAATTCTCATATCAGCTCTCAGTCATATCAACAACATGAGAAGGATCGCAGGATGGATCAGACAACGCATCCATCGATCAAGATTCAGATTATGCTCGATGAGGATTTGAATCCTGGGAATTCAAGTTCAGAGCCCCCTGTGCGACATTCTGGAGATGAGATCGAGGGTCACTTGGTCGTGACGTCACACAACAAAGTCGAGCTCGAAATTGACGTTACTTTTGAAGGTATGATCCCATTACTTGAAATTCTCACGAAAGCGCTAAAAGTTCATCAAGGTGTTGTTCGAACCTGGATTGGCCCGGATCATGGTAGAGATCCCTACAACCTACCACCAACTGCGGGTTTCGAAGTAAGCAACTCCTCGACCCCCTCGTTGATCGTTCAAATTTAATGCTCTTTTCGAAGTTTTTGCAGGAGACCCAAAGGGTATCCACAAGCACTTCATACAGAAGCCATACGGGCTCTCTGTGCATTCATCGAATGCCCTTTCGCTTCGTTGTCCCCTACAAGTTGATATCCGCTCGCTCAGACGTCCATTCAGATTTCCTCAACCTATGTCCCTCTACCAACGAAGGACATGGTTTCCTCGGGCCCGCCAGAACGATCTACCGGCAACCAAGGATCATATATTTGATCAGGATCAAGCGCATCAAATCAGACCTGCCACTGGAACCACTGACTGGTACAAACAGCCAGCGCGAGATAGTAGTCATGCCCTATAAACCCCCAGCACCTCCTCTTCTGATAGACGCATTCCATTGCGAATACAAACTTTCTTCGTTAAGAAGTCTGAGGGAGAACCGATGGACTCGACCCTTCGGAACGATGAAGATCTCTGCTGTGGAGCCATCACCACTGAACATCTTGGCAGCAACTCCCAGGGCATCCACTTGTGTGTTCTTAAACATTGTATTTGCCTCAAGCGTCGACCACACCGAGACCCAGCCACATGCATGGCGGTGTGTTGTAAAACATCATGTACGAAGCAGGACCTTTTATTCAACTCGGGTTCTGAAGCGAATACCAACACGCGCCGCAGCAAAATCAGACCCACTTTTGGGAATGCGAGATGTGAGATTGGCCTCGGAGACTAGAGCGTATGAATCAATTTCCTGGATAAAGGTGGCCCGGCCTCAAGCTTCGGAACAGAACGTACCTTCGGGCAGCAAAGAAAGATGCGTCTGGGCGGCCACCTTGAAGGTTCCTGTCAGTGTCGGAAAATCTCTGCTTCCTACTTTCCTCAGCCCTTTATCCGCCCGACAGTATTCATTGATGCTTGAGTTGAGCGTCGAAGGACTATACCTTCAGGTGATGGAGATAGTGTTGCCGCTACAGGTCATTTGCTACCCGCCTGATAACTTGACAGCTCTGTTAGGAGTTGGGGGGGATACGGAAAACCAGCATGATATTTCTTCTACCACCTCTAATCTGTCTCGAGATTTCCCGGTTCTGGGTATAGATGGACGTAACCCATCAGAACGAAATGCCGAATTACCACCGCCTTACGATTTATGAAAGTAATCACTTGGGAATCGACAAGCATTAGCATATTAGCAGACTAAACTCAATTATCCAAATTATCAATTTTCTCTACTCTCTGATGATCCTCAGACCCATCATTTCAAGCAACCACGTACTAACCGTTGTCAAGGCCCCACAAAACCCATCCTGAACAGCCTGCAAGACCTGACATCCCATCCGACTTCCTCCAGGCTGATGGCCAAGTTCGCCCCGACCTTCAATGCAGAAAGGCAAAAGAGACCATGAGATTAATGACAGCAATTGTGGCCGTGAAGCTATATCCGCCTTGTGGTTGAACCGTTGATGTAGGTATAGAGCTCTGCTGAATACCTGGAAGCTGATTGGCAAGTTCGAGGAAGATGTCAGGAATGAAAGACGAAGTAAAAGATCCACAGAAGCATGTCGAAAGCCCTATATAAAGAGGAATGGTTTTCCTAGCAGCACTGTAGCTTTTGGGAAGCTGTATTCTGCCAGTTTCAAGATCTTCGGGGCTGGAAATGTCGCCTGCGACCGCGGTTTCCGTGGTTTCTTGGATCCCATCTGAATCCTCTTGCTTGTCTGCTGGTGTCTCTCCATTCGCTATTCTATTGTGAATTTTGAATAGGCTCAGATCCTCACTCAGAAATCCTATGATCATGCTTCCTCCAACATTCGTCCAGAGCTCGCTTGTTGTGTCAGAGCTCCCAGTGCGAAGTGAGGGCTTGTAGTCCCAGTCTTGCGAGGGTGCCAAGGATCGAGAATGAGGCTAAATAAGAGATGGTGTATAGCTCGGTGACAAATTTGGAAGCCGGAGGCGCTGGTCGATGTGGCAGATTTGTCTCTGGCTCATTCACGACAGATTCGTGTCCGTTTGTATCATCCTCTTGTGTTGCATTGTCTTGGTAAGATTGACCTTGCAAATGACGTTATTCGAGATATTCTTGTTGATATGTGTGTCTCTAGTGAGGATTTGGGACAGGCGAAGTCGAAGCAAGCTCGTCCAAATTGGTGAAGTCATCGGGGATATCGTAATCTTAAGGCGAGACTTGCCCAATATCGTGGGTAGACTTTCCAGTTTTGTTACTGCTCGAACCCCACCCCTCCTTTTGGAAATCACTTCATTTGGCTCCTGGATACTCGCGGTTTCTCTGGTTGAGGTCTCAACTGGCGCAGGTGCTACTAAATCATCGAGACAAAAGCACTCGGTATCATATCTGCTTCGTCCTTCTCTCGTGAGCCATAGCGTTTGACTTTCCCGCGATAAGAGCTCAAGATATGTACTAAGATATGTGTAAGTAGTCGATGTGTGGAGAGGGGAAATGGAACACCGCTTATGTTCCAAAGCATGAATGAATGGTGGTTCCTAGAAACAACATTGCTATTGAAGAAACTGTACATATATCCACAATACGCATTATCCACCGGTCTGACGGGTCCAGAATATTAAGCTTCGAATAGAATTAGAAAAAGATTGTGAAGTCCAGTTCGGACATTTCGACAACTTCTGTGCGCATGGCTCTACAGGCTAGCCTAGTACAAGACGAGGTAGAGGATCAACTAAAAACCGGCTATGATTAACCTTTTCGACACCTAGTGTACGACAAAAACCACTGAATATGTCAATCTCGGATTTCCAAGGGCACCCTTCTGGTATCTTGGAAACCCTTCGCAGTCGGAGGCCCCAGTCAAATGCTACTGTCAGGAATTGCTTATGTATCACTGCGTTGTGACGTGGTATAAAGGGACTGGGAGAGCCCCATCACTATCTTAATCATTCATCATCAATCAACCTCCTGTTCGTACTATCAATACAAGCTGTGAAGCTCATCAAGCTCATCAATATAATATCACTATTGTGTACTGTAACTATTGCCATAACCGCTCTAACCTTCTGACAGCTACGGATTGATCTGTAAGTCACGTCCTGCGACCGATCCCGTTCACTGTCAGTGTTGTCTGAAAGCATTGGGGAACCCCTCTGAAAGGAATAGCATTGAAAAGAGAGTAACATACAACAGGAGATATCCACTTGGTTTTGACTTGTAAGATCCGGAAGATAGTAAGCGAAATAAGACCTATCAAACTTCGAAGACCTTTTCCTGCCAACAGATTTATCATTACTCATTAGTGCTTAAATCAAGCACCTAACAAAAGGACTTGAAGACAAACGACCGATCAAGGAATCGCAAGACTTGATACAAACTTCCAACGGTTTGACTCGCTTAAAGCCGGAGCCGTCGTTTAAGCTTACCATTTTTCATGCCGAAACGATTTCTAGAAATCACCACTTCCTTCCCCTCGCCATGAAAGCCGTCCACCGCATTTCCTTCCCCGCATTCTCAAACACAACTCCCTTTTCCAAGACCACATACTTGAAATGATTCCGACTCCTGCCTCTTCAAACATCTTCTTTACGTCTCTCCACTAAACCCCATATGTGTTACCATATGCGCGGCATCACTTTCCATCTTCTCATTTCCATGCTCGTATCCATGGCTCCCTCCATGGTCATGAATATGCCCAAACCCTTCATGCGGCCAAAAAATCAATGATCAACAACGTGCCGCCAGGTTTCAATCTATCAGCCAACTTCGCCACGAGTCCAGGATCAGAGAAATGATGGAATCCCATCCCTACTGCTGCGATATCGAAGTCATAGAACTCTGGTGTACAGAGTTCAGGAGAAAGGGTTGAGGAAGGGTTGATGAAGTTCCCGACCACGGCATGGATTTCGGATTTTGGAATGCCTTGGTTTGAGGCACCAGTGTTATATTTATTGACTATTGTAGAGGAGAGATCAATGCGTAGGCATTGAGTTATGTAGGGCACAAGAGCCTAGATATCGTCAGTGATGAGCTTGGGACCTCGGGGAGAGAGGAACAGTCACGTGAAAAAGACCAATACCGCAAGCGTAATCTAGAAGTTGAACAGTTTCCTGGGTTGAGATGAAGCTTCATCTTCCTAATCATGAACCCAATCGACTCCAATCCACGCTCGTCGTGCTTGAATTTCTTCGATTATTTGGAGGATGGTTTTGCTGAATTTTGCCGTTCTAAGCAGATGCTGATTCGCTGGGGAAAGGTTAGTTCTGTTCTAGTTTTTGAACAGGATATCTTAAAATGAAATAAGAGACCAAAAATGGGAAAGCTATTGAACGGTTTCATCCAGCTTTGCAGTTGGAGCCTTGTGCGAAAAGAGGATGGAGCCGAAGGATGAAGTTAACCCAGTTTGGAGTAGTGTTGGTTGGAATTGCCTAATCAGGTATAGCCTGTATTTCCCCCTCTTTTGTGGTATAAGAGAGCTCTTCCCCTTCTTGTATTTCAGCTCCTTAGATATCAGCTAGTCCTAGAAATGCCACTATATTTCGCCTCCAAAATACAGCTCAACTGACAAGTAGCAACACTTACTTAAAATGAGCACGATTCTTCTCAGCCCAGTCCGTCACGATGAATGTTATCCTAGTTGTATTGAAGTTAGAAACCCTGTGATGAGATTAAAAGGGAGCGAGGCAGAGTTCAATTTATAGAATGTCTCCACGTATTGAGTGGCCTCTGCGTAGTTTCGGGCCCCTTTCAATTGAGCCAATCGGAGACATTTTCCATTTTGTGTGTCGGAAACTTTCTGGATCTATTTCAGCAGCTGCGTGTAAAGTTGTTGGAGAATGTAGCAAAGTGGAGAAGTGTCGGGAACTTTGAATGATGTGTTGTGGTTGAGGTCTAGGGCGAAACGCACGCAGTCCGCGTGCGTAATCGAAATTTGGAGACATTTGGGTTCCCTCGAAAACGTGCTACGATTTGTAAGTACAGGATTTCATTCCCTCTTCTAGGTGGATGATTGAACTTTTCCCGAGGTCGTTATTTCATGATCCAATGCCCCCGTCTATCATATATACACCCCCCATCTGGTCTCCTTCCATCATTGAACCCTTATCCTGCTCTTCTCTTTTGAATCCTTGGCGGAGTTCTCAGTCACGTCGACCATAAAACTACCACCTGGCAAGATAGCAGGCTCATCAAGGTTGTGATGTTCATAACTGAGTGTCCCAACACCATCCGCCTCCAAGAGGAAGACCGGTCTATCCTACAGCGTCTTTCCGGCCCATCTCATGGCAAACGCTCTCAGGATATGTTCACATACTACTAACAGCATAGCTCCTAGCTGTCCTTCTCCTTTAGGCTTGCCAATAACTGGAACATAGTATTTCGAGCGAGTCTCAGAAATCAGACGATCTAGTCTTTCCGTGGCCTGTTCCAGAGATCTAAACTGCTGTCAGCACATGGTCCTAATCAAAATTTACTTTAAGGAAAGCAACTCACTGCCCTCCCGGACAGCTGTCCTTCTAGATATCCCACGGCGGTAACCCTGCATTGCTCTCTCCCCTTTAATTTGCTTACTTATAATGCCCTCATAATCACTATGATCCCACTCTCTTGTATCATCCGTAATTTGAGCCTTCGCATCTGTCTTAATCCCCTCATCATTATGCATTCTCTGTTCTTCCCAGAGTAATTTGTCCCTGCATCCCAATTCCAGCAATTCAAGTGTTCATTAGGTACGCCGGCGAGGAAGACGTGTCTACAAGCTCGTCATTAGCTTTGAGACAAAGCAAAGACATGACTGAACCAGAGACTTACATATGGGCCAAATTCTGCAGCTTGATTAACCAATCATCTCCAATAAGCGTTCTTTCCGTAGCTCTAATTCTCTTCTCTCCATTTGCCGTAAGGGGCCATTCCGTGGTTCCAGTATATCTACCATTTGGAGACCATCCTGTCTCGCCATGGCGGACTATAAATACGCGGGGGGTTATGATGTTCCTTTTTCGTTTGCTTCAGCCTTGAGCTCCTGTTCACCAACTCTAATGCGTTCTTTTATATCTTGAGTTCAGATGATTTGATAAATGCACGAGGTCAATTAATTAGTTGAATTAGCAGAATTAGGGGCGGGCGTGGCCTCCAGAAACAGCCCAGAGAACGTTCGTCGCAAAGGTGTTTTGCGTGATGGTGAAACCGCTCGCGAACATTTGCCCCGCGATTCCGTAGCGAGCGATGGAATGAGAGAATGTCAAATGTGAGCCACGAAACCTTCCTTCCAAGACAAATCCGAAGTCCCAGTATTCGCTTCCTTCTTACGATTTCATCGTAATATATAAAAGACGAACTTGCGATGCTATTAAATATGGCAGAAGCTGCACTGCGCTTACTCCGCCTCTCACAAAGCTTTCCATGTTCTCCGCCATCGCGCCAACAACAGCCTCGCGAGATCAGCGCTGTGACTTCATCGCCCCGGCCCTATCACGACGAAGCAGCTCCATTTCGTCCATCTCCTGTATTTCAAGCACCAATAGCGTGTCTCCATCATCGACTTGTGCAGCGGAAGAGACGGAGCTGCAACCGTGGGACTATCACTCGAGAAGGGAACGCACTGCGCAGGACGAAATTGAACGGAAGAAAAGTGAGTTGCGGGAGCGAAGAGCGAAGGAGGCCGAAGGGCTTTGGAGGGAGTTCTGGCATTGAGGATATATCAGGATGCTGAGTACAGTACAGTAATCGCATTGGATTGGCACAGTCATTGATTATTGTGTCAAGATCTGAAAGAGTTGTTGGGATATACGCGGGCCACATAATGGCGTCACAACAGACGCATCGTATGGACCGGCTCCATCGCAGCCGTCACTGCGATAGATGCATGGTATTATGCGGGTCTCAAGATGAAGAGCGAGCATAAACAGGTACTTCCCCCGTTCCTTCCCCTTCCTCCCCGTCTCAACCAAACTTTCTACCAGTTGCAATTTTGCATTTCAAGCATCTGCTGACACAAACCATCAAGGAAGTCCAAAGAAGACGCGAAGCGTCCCCAGCTGAGAAGATAACGCAATTAGAAAAACACCGGAGAGTTTGGTAGCCAAGAGGATAGGGCTAGAGAAGAAGGTACGTGAGCTGGAGATGAAGTCCCAGGGCGCCACGAGGGAGGAGAGTATGGTTAGGAGGGAGAGGAAGCGATGATAGCCCTTGAGAGACCATTATTACACTGAGAGACATAGGCGACTGTACAGATACTGAGGGACATGTAGGCTTCTGTTGTACCAAGGATCTAGGAATGGCACCATTCTAGTCCAAGAGATGAAGATGGAAGATGTCAGGCGGATATCCTGTCGATGAATAACATATGTAGTGTCAGGTATTACCTTGAATCAGGAGAATCCAGAAATATAATCACCAAACAACTCTTTCCCATACCTCGATGCACTTTCAGAGATAAACAGGAACGTGAGTATCAGCGCTCAACTTATCTACGTAACTACTTTCCAAGTCGATGCGGGTAAAATCAAGAATAGATTGTCGAATATATAATCAGGGCATAGCTCTCCTTGGACCTCAGAGGAGTGCTGTCGAGGAGGAGGGCGTTGATAGCGATAAATACGTCGACAACGAATAAAACCATGACAGCGAAAGAATCCATTTCCCCATGCGAATTTTTTGGCATGGAAATAGAGCTCTCATACGCAAGAGAGGTAGGATGATTGAAAACTTCCGAAGATGGATGAATACTTGCAGCCCTGTTCCACAATCTTTGTGCTTCAGCTGCTCGTAAGGATGTCTGGTATGTTCTTGCTTTAGAAGAGAAAATCAAGCATGCATCTATGCCATATGATCTTTATTACATGCTAGGACGTATTGCAACGCCCAAAGAAAAGAGAGAGAGAGAGAGAGAGAGAGAGAGAGAAACAGAAAGCTCCAGTTCAAATCACTGACCTCTTTCAGAAAATTCCTGGAAGAAATCCCTGCCATGTAAGTCTGTGAGGTCTATCACTATTTTAAAACTCTCGAAAGATGATACCGTATTAATTGGTTTATAAGACTAAAACCCTACTACCATACCCTCCGTTTATAAGACGTGGCAACACACGAAGAATAACCCTGCAAACGGGGCCTGAAGTGATGAAATCTGATGTGCGAGTTAGGGTCTTATAAGCCAATTAATACGGTATCTTCGTTATATTTGATCTCCTACGAGACGATCGTATGCCTTAGGCTTGCGAGCCCTAGATTGTACCCCATCCTCAAGACCGTTTCCCAAAGCCAATTGGACGTAATGTGCCAATCTATCCTAGGATGGATCTCTATTCACAGCTGGATCCCATGCAGACTTGTATTTCTACGGCGACCTACTTATCCCATGTTCTAATCCACTATGTTCTTTGAAGATTGGCCCGTGTCTAAACATAGTATCAAGTTCTCGAGCCCCGACTTCTATATCCACCTCAAGCATGTTCTTCCCAAACCGATTGAAGCTGTTGCTGGATCGTGCCACATTGCTCTGTGTACGAACTCTTAGCGAGGGTCTTGGGCGAGGAACATGGAGGCTTGGAATTCGCTTTCGCCAACCGATGCCCTATCTGAAACCTTCAAAATAACCCAACGATTCTTGAGGCAAGGCTCCGCCAGGAATACTATGACCATTGGGTATCGGGAGGTAATAAACGCTAAATACCAGGTTGAAGATATCTTCTAGACATATGCAAGGAAAATAATAGGTATGATGAGGGATTCAAACTGTTGGATCGCCTGGAGAACAAGAAATGTGAAGGATGGACACGAGCCCAGAAGCGATTTTGGAAGTGGAGAAAGGGACATCTTTAGGTTTACTGAGATGTAGAGAAGCGTCTTTGGGATAGTTGGGAGCAGTGGCCCACTGTCTCGGGACCGTACACTTTCGCAGTGCATTTTCAAGACGATGAGCTGCTTAACTACACCGCCCCCCAACCAAAATTAGTATGAGAACCTATGTAACCCAGCAGAATCCTACCTTGACTATACACCAAATTTTTTTTTTTTTTTTTTGTTTTTCTTTATAGTCGCAATAAGTCATATATTAGCTCTTCCCCCAGATTAAACCTACTGACCTTGATATATTTCCTTCAAAAAGATCTCGCCTTGAGTACTCCTATTATCTTATGTATTGTAGCAATCGATATCGACCTCCTTAACGGGTTTCCTAGCCTCCTAAAGGCATTAATCACTCTAAACCTTTAAAAGTTTGTCTTGGAGGCTTAATTGGTTATACCTCCTGACTACTACTATGCCTTATAAGCGGTGGTGTTGTTGCTAGCCCTAAATCCGCCTTCGTTTATTTAAGACTAGGCCTTTCTTAATGGATTTGCTTACGTTGTCGAGTTACGGTCATTTGCCGGCCGCTGTGTACAATACAAAATACATATTCCATTTAAGCAAGCTAAAGGAAACTTGGAATACTTGTGATGTAATAAAAGGAGGTCGAAGCCGCGTTGAAATGTATATATAGAGAATTGGCTGTCCTACTACTGTAACAAGCCTAGGACTAGGTATCATGGGGCCCTGAGGGAAGACCCCGAAGGAAGGCACTGAAGGAAGAGTAATACGGCTGTAAGGTCCAACCGTAAGCGGCCGTAAGAGCGGAGGACGGACTGTAAACTGTCCGTAAGCTTGATTACAAGCTAGATATATATATTGTGGTGGGGAAATCGGTCACGTTGATCGCTTAGCTGGATGTCACGTGCCAGCCGGGCATATTTTGTCTTTTGCAGCCGGACCTGTACATAGACACCTACATATACATACACAATCGTACAACTTGTTTTCTAATGCATTTTGCAGCGTTTTCAAGCATTATGACCTTCGTTTTACATCGTTGTTTTTGTTTCATCCCTCACTGAGAGCACGTGCGATACACAGCGCTATCGGGACGCGCTTATACTCGCATTTCGTTCCTTCTACAATATAAGCTCAGTAAGCTGTGAAGTTAGAGAGGCAAGCTGGAGTTCTTTTCAGAAATCAGATTGTACGAATGCTCAGAAATCCTACTATCAATACAACAACTACTTCTTCACTCACTAACAGCTACTTCTCTGATATACTGTGATCCTCTCTTGTTGCTCTCTCGCTACTTGTAGCTATTACATTTTAATATAAGCAGTAAATGGTATTATAAGGTTTAGCTATATGTTTATTAATATATAATAAATTGTAACAGCTCTATACAAAGGAGTCTTACAAAGGAGATGCTATATAGGTGCTGTATTGTACGAAGATACTAAGCTAAGGAGAGAATAAGAGAGGTTTTACGAGTATAAAAAACCTAATATACCTGAAGGGCGCGCTAGTGCCTCGGCCCTTACGCATCAAATGCGTCAAGTAAATCCCTGGCCTCGAGGGCAAATATCCGGTCACGTGTGTCACGTGTCACGTGAAGTCAGGTGACATTCGCCTGTAACTGTCACACAAATAATACAGTAGACATAAAAGGTTGTTTCTAATAAGATGTAAGTAGAAGATATTACTGTGCTTAGCGAATCCTTGTAGGGGATTATTTGTTGACTTATAACAGTATATGAATTTGAAAAATACAGTACATAGTGTATTAAAATAGCGATATTTACTTTTTACTCGGCTAAATAGTACATCATCTCACTGTGTGTTCATCTACTCGACATTAAAACAATTAGAACTGCAATGCCTCACGTTACTTAGGGTTCTTTCCTAAATTCAATGATGCTACTACCTTCAGCATCCCAGATAAGACGTTGTATGGAGTGTATTAGGATGGGCGCGTTCTGGATTGTGGCATCGCTACCGTGTTGCCTGAGGTGGGCGGACATAATCATGCGCGGCTTTAACAAGGTATCTGTATCCCATGAATGATATCATGCCACAATTGAAACCCATCCCGTGTTTTCTGTCCGGAGGTAACTCCGCAACGATACTACCCTATCAAAACCCATACTAGAAATAATATCATGCCACAATTGAAAACCCATCTCGTGTTTCCTGTCCAGGGGTACCTCCGCAACGATACTACCCTATCAAAATCCATACTAGAGTTTGTTGTCATACGCCGCCGGAAGCCATTTGCCACCCTCAGTTCTGAGAAGATCGTCTCGCACATCAGATTTCGGGTCGCAGATCTCCTTTTCAATTGCGTCAAACCACATTCGATCCAGGGTTTCAGGCAGGACGTGGTTCTATCGAGGCATTTATCCTAGAAATGTCTGTTGGGATCCTTGTTGGCAAACAAGGCCTAGTGGCTGACGAGAATGTACGACGAGTTATGCGATGCCCAGTCAAGCCATAGATAGCGTCTCGCAATTTTTATATATCTTACCACCGGACCCCCCAAATCGAGAACAACAAGGGCGCAATCCGAAAGACTCTCAAGGACTTATCAAACGAGGCCAACAGGTATAGTTATGTCAGGAAGAACTATCGACAGACCCTCTGGATCAAACCAAAGCGGGACAGATATATTCACTCCCCGAGACTATCAAATCAGCACAAGCGATGAGATTAGAGTAAAGGAAGGGTCGCCCGTGCACCGCGAGGACAATGTAGGAACGGCGGAGAGCGAATGTACGCCTTTGGATGCCGAGTTTGCAATGAGTGATACTCTGTCAAATGAAGTGGTAAAGACAGACATCACACAAAGCAGTGGATATGGCCAAGCCGGTTCAGCCGATCACCAAGACACGCACCTGGAAGACTTACACAACGAAACAGCCCTCCTGTCGAATATAATCGGATATATACAGTATCTCGAACTTAGACGAGAGCGTTTGCGCTGGGAGAATAAGGTTTTAACCGCTAACAAAAAGGCTTTGCTATGGGGACTAGCTGCTCAGTTGACAACACAGAACCCTAGAATCTAATTGTAAGAGCCATTTGTGATTTTTAAACTTATGCTGAGCTATATAGGATCTGAAAATCAAGTTTAGTGGATGCTGGAGAGTAAGGACAGGGAGAGACGGACGTGGAAAGCAGGAAAGAGATTTTTTTACATTATCCATAATGCGATAAGCCTGGCTGGTATGGTACTATATAATTGTATATACTTTGTGTCCTGGCTTTTTTTCCCCTCAGGATTGCAAAATACGATTCTGTATTCCGGCGACTGGCCCCTTGTTTGAATGGCCAAGGCCATTTATGTCCAAGTTGATTAGCAGCGCGGAAATAATATGAAATCACATGGTGTCAATGTGCCCGACAACCTCCAAACAACTGCGTCTGGGGCCAGCGTTACCCTTCGATTCATAGCACAGAGAGGGACAGCGGCAGTATTCATGGTAGGTGGTAGCCTTGCACTTCTCTGGCCAGGTTGCATCCTCATTTGGATCATAGTTCAAAGTTTCCTTTGGACTTCAACCCCCCGGGTTTGGTGGACATAGATATTGCGTCGCTATCTGAAGGTTTCGCATACTTGTGCGGAATGTACTACCGTCGGACTCTGGGCTATTGGCACTTCGGAGATTTATTCCACTACAACAATTATACGTAGAAAAGGAGAAAGATGGGGCCTCGAATTTGTCCGCAGTCAACCTGACAATGCCTCAAGGCCTTCTTCATAAGGATAGTGCCGATGAGAACCAGAATGTCAGTTGAACTGAGTGGGGGCGAAATATAGTGGCATTTTTAAGAGCTAGCTGATATCTAAAGAGCTGAAAATACGAGGGGAAGAGCTCTCTTACACCACAGCAGAGGGGAAAATACAGGCTATACCCGATTAGGAAGTTCCAACCAACACAGAGAGTACATGAGCAAGAGAACAAAGGAGAGGCCGTGAGAAATAAAAGTGAGCAAGAATCTTCTTGTCGTATAGTATATCAGTCTCCGCCTCCTATTTGTGCTAATACCCTTGTAATAGAAGTACTACGTCGTAATAATACACATAGAGTTTAAAATCTACTCCGTTGCTCATCCAGGTGCTTTGGCTAAACCATCAACTCTTGGCTAGTTGTTGGTCGACCTGCCGAATAAGGCATAGCCTATAATTTCTTCTTTCTGCTAGCTCTAAGAGAGCTCTTCCCCTTTTTCAGATTCTGAATCTTTAGATATATAGCTAGTTGTCAGTTGGGACGGTTTCGGGGCGAAATATCGTAGAATTCTTGACTAGCTAGATATCTAAGGAGCGTAAAAAATCAAGGCGGGGTACAGCTTCTTTATCCTAAAGAAAGAAGCAAATACAAGCTATACTCAATACGGCAGGCTCAACCAACTCTAGTCCTGCAAATGCTACTATATTTCGCCCTAAAACTGCTCCAACTAACAGCTCGCTTCCCCGAAAGTGTGCTAACACGTGAGCACTTTCACCAGAGCCGAATTCAATGTGACAAATACCAACTTGTCAAAATATCATCGTCTCGGTCAGTCTAATTACACCTCTTGGCCTCCCCTACTATCTACACTCACACGCTGTTGCTTCTCCCTTGCCTTCTTCGCCTCTTCCTTCATTCGATACCTCTCCTGCGCCTCTAGCCCTGTCTCTATAGTCTTGTGTTGCTTGTTCAGCTCTCGCCGCTCGATTGCCATGCTCGATAAAACCCCCGCCATCCCGACGCATACATATAGGATCCACATCTTCTGCAGACTGTCAGTGTAGACGTTCCTCACAGCTTCCTTCTGCGCCGCCGGCAAGTCTCGTACGAGTGAGGTCGCTGATGCAGCACTTCCACTAGTGAGAAGAGAGACAAACTGAGGAGAGACGCCAGAGCGAAGAAGACGTGTAGTGTGTTTCTGCATCTGGTTCTGGAAGATGACGCTGCCGATGACTACGGATATAGCAGTAGAGAGCTGGCGCACGAAGCCGAAGGTGGCCGTCGCAGTTGCAATATCCTCCGGCGCAACTAGAGTCTGCAGGGCAATAAGCGGGGCCAGAAAGTTGGGCCCTGTACCGAGCCCCGCTATGATCTGGAAGATGATAATTCTGGCCCAGTTTGCATAGGCAGGGAGATCGATAAAGAGGCCGACACCTAAAGTCATAAGAAGAAAGCCCATACGGATTGGTTCGATATAGTGCCCTGTATTTTTTATCAAGACGCCCACGCCTACAGAGGTGAAGGAGAGGGAAAGGACAAATGGCATGAGGTAGACACCTGATAGTATGGGAGTGGCGCCGATAACGGCCTGGAAGTAGATAGGAAGGAAGAAGAACCCAGAGAGGACAACAAAGCCATGGAAGAAGCAAACGGCGAGGGAGGCGAGATTAGAGCGTTGTTGCAAGATCCGGAGAGGCGTGATGGCGTACTTGGCGAGTTTCCATTCGTTAAGTAAGAAGAGGGCCCAAGTGACGACTCCAAAGATAATCAAGCAAATGACGATCGCGCTAGCCCAAGGGTAAGATATTCCTCCATATTCGAGGCCAAGGAGGAACATAATAGTGCCACCGACGACAGTGAGAGAGCCCAGCCAATCAACTGCTTTTAGGCCTTCGAGGATAGGGGTTTTAGGGGTATGGATGTCGAGGAAAACGAGGAGAAGGATGAAAGCAAGTCCATCGCAAGGCACTACATAAGAGAATTAGCATGATAAACTAGAAGCGTGGTATGTGCTGGTCACGATTTATATAAAAGCACCATCTCCAAGAAACCTTCTGCGCGAAAGCTCCTCCAAATATTGGTCCTAGGGCGCATGCGATGCCCCAGGTCGCTCCAACCAAACCGTAGTATGCACCTCTTCTCCTAGTAATTAATACCAACATTAGTTCAAAACTTCAGTAAAAAATCCCCCCTCAAAAAGGGAGAACTTTGACCTACCTCTCACTAAATAGATCACCGATGCAAATATTAACCAGGCTCATCAATCCTCCTCCACCCCTTGTAAGACTCGACCTACTATTAGCATTTCTATGCTAATAGCAAGCGCACATATCAAGCTTCCAATAAGGAAAACTATATTGGCGATCAACAAGATCGGCTTGCGACCAAAAATATCACTGATTTTGCCCCATGAAGGTACTGTTGCAGCATTGGCGAGCAGATAGGCGGATCCAATCCACGAATATCCAGCTCCGGAAGTCTTGAAGTGCGCAGCTATCGTAGGCAAGGCTGTCGTGATGATTGTCATATCTAACGCGGCAAGGAAAACTGCCATGCACAAGGCTAGCATGATCAAGGTCGTCTTGCCTTTACTCCGACCTTCCTCTGGAGGCTTTTCATATAAGTTTGGCACCGTTCTTCCCTCAGACAGCCTTTTTGACGCGGCACTGCTAACCTGCGGAGCTTCTTCGAAGAATTCATTCGTCTGTACCATGGCATTGGTACCAACAACTTCAGTATCTGCCTCTGTTCTCTCCATTGTAGAATAACTACTTTCCCTTAGTCTGGGTCTTCAGAAGTAGCGGTTGCACAGAGAAACTTTTGAAATTTTGGTTTGAATAAACTGACATACGGGTAGGTATGGAAATTATCGAGGATAGGGACAGCGAAATTAGAGTTCAAGGTGGCATGTTCGATCAGACCATCAGAAGCGGAGGGCGTCGAACAGGTGATCAGTATCTCTACAAAGGAACTTGCTGGCAGGAGGCTATGGCGGCTCATATGGACTTTTTTCCAAAAAAAACCATTTTGCCATTTCTCTACTAACAAGAGCCCCAATTTCTCTAATATTGTGGTGGGGAAAAATTGTTGTGGCCTTGTTTTTCAGTTTTAGTAGGTCTTACAATAGTAAGAACCTCGCTTAGCTAGTCTCATCACGTGCCAGCGGGGGATAAATGGCCTTCGCAACTAGAGTAGCACTTAGACAAGATCGCAATCATACATCTTGTTTTTCGCATACATTCTGTAGTGCGTTCGAGCACCATGACCTTCGTTTTTCGTCGTTAGTTTTCGTTCTGGTTTTATCCCTTACTGAGAGCACGTGCGATACCCGCACAATCGGGAAGCGCTCATACTTGCATTTCGCCCCACCACAATATCACCACCCTGTAGGTCACATAGTATAGCTAATACCTATTTTACAAGTGATCAAGAGCCTGTAAATTTAGTGACTAATAGCCTAAAATTTTACTGATCAAGCGGCTTTACGCGCGCGCTAACCTGAATGTTGCATTTCCTGTCTGTCTTGTTCCTCTTCCTTTAGCTCCCACCCAACTTTCACATGTACGCACCGCTACTGCTCCTCCTTGGCTACATATTCAAGACTTCACGCCCATAATCGGACTCTCATTCCAACAATACCCGCGCCCGCAACACATCTAACGAGCATGGCTCCCGCTAAATCCGACCAGAATGGTAGCAATCAGCCAGCACCGCCGCGTCAGGATCAAACAGACCAGAGTCCAACGCCTCGGCCCGATGATACAGAGCAGGCTGAGCAGCCCATGGAACAAGAAGTTGTCATGGCTATCGCTACGCCTGCACATAGTACCATTACGATCTCAGATCGGATGAAGGCCGACTTCGAAAAGGCTGCGCGCTTGGCTCTGTACAAACCATTACCAGATGATAATGACGATGATTTTGCTGATGAGCCCCTACCAAGACCCTACGACCCGGAGTCAGTCACCGTACCTGACTGGGCCAAGCCAGAAGCGTGGGTTCAGGAGAAAGATAGCGAAGGTAACGGTTATAGGCACATTAGTTTTTCTATTATTAACCTTATACAGGACAAACACTGTGGCGCAATCGACTTACGAAGTTTGTTAGATACTCGCGACCAGAGGGCGTCCTAGACCAGGATGAAAATCGCAGCACCGCCGAGCGACAAGACAATCCTGATCCCAGAGACCACGGGTCAGAAGGAATTGTGAGAAAGTGAAAGGATGCGAGGAATCCACATGCTGTGGCAGAGAGAAAGCTCATATGATGTCAATTCTATGATTGTATATCCGTGTGGTCCCTCCTTTTTGTGCCTATCTATAGAATGCCAAGGTTGGTAAGTGTGAGGGTGTATCAAAGCTATGTACTTGAAAAGTCCGCTTCAAAACTTTCTATATCAATGGCTTTGTCTCTCTTCTTCTCAATACTCTTTATACCCTATCACTCGCTATTAAGTCAATAGTATTTTATAACTATTGTGCTCGTACTTCAGCTATGTCTAAATCCTTAATCTCTCTTCGCTTCCACCCTTTCTTCTCCTTGCATTGCTGTCGTCTCTCGTCAGCAAAACAAACGGAATTTCTCTATCCGCCGACAATGCTATAATCCACGCAGTATAACCAACCTGTACAACTCTTCAAGGCGGCTCGACGAGTTGCAACGTCGGCATTAATACTGTCCCATCCTTGGTCACCCTTGATGGTGGCTACGAATGGCTCACAGTCCAACTGACTACCATAACAGAGTCTGGGAGCACGCTCAAAACCAACGAGGCAGTCTGGACAGCGGTTCAGACTTCATATTTGGACGTTAAACCCGTTACTACCACAGCGACGAACGGCGCTACAACAGTCTCAACGTCGACAGAATACGTGTCCTTTATCACAACCACAACAGCCCTGCAGGAGCAGCTCCAACCGCGTTGATTGCTGCTGCTGTAATTGCCCCAGCTTTAGTTGGAACTCTACAGCCGATAGTAGATAGCGCTGGTGGAAAGACAGCAGAAGCCATTGGGTCTGAGATTGTGTCGACGTTGGCCAAATCAGGAGTCGTGCTTACAGCGGAGACGGCAACCCAACTTGGATCAGTCATACTCGCAGTTGGCCTTCTTGTTACGACCGCGGAGGCAGCTCATCTCTATCAGACCTTCCCGTTGAAGTCATACATTGCAAATATCAACGTAGCGCCCAACCCTCCTCCAAATTCTGCTACAGCCCCGCCACCTTCAAGCACCACTTCCAGTGCAGTAGAAACAGCCACGGCAATTGGTGATCCCCCATACTCAGACTATCAGGATTACCAAGTCGTCATGACTGTATCGGGGCCAACCCCCACGAGTGACGACTTTGCCGGTAGTACCTCTACAATGCCCCCTTCAGCAACAGCGCAATGTAACCCATCTAACGTGGGTGCCGCTGTTGAGGTTGTCGGGGCCCTTGCCAACAAATTCTGTGCCGGTCTGGATTTATCCAAAAACAGTAGCAGTACTTTGCAAGGGAGTGCGTCCGGCTTACAAGGTGCAGACGGAACCTCTGTATTCTTCAACTTCAGCCAAACAGCCAACACCTGCGCTCTCGGCTGCAACGCAAGCTACACGCAAATCGTCAAATCCTGTAAGTTTGATATCTTTATATCTCAGTTACCTATTGCGAAATAGACTAAGAATACAAATAGGCGAATTCAACAGTCATATTATTTACGGGGCGGCGAGTCTACAGGATAGCTGCGGCACATTCGCAATGTCAATATCATCTTCTGCTCCCGCTATGTCAATATCATCTTCTGCTCCCGCTATGTCCACAACGGATGCCCCGCCGCCGCCCACTCCAACCCCAACACTATCTCCTCCAGTGCTGCAAGCCCAGCAGTGTTACGGGAGAAATGATTTCGGAAGCCACAGCGATATCGCTGCAAACGTGCAGAGTGATTGGGCCAATACCTTCTACAGTAACTTCGATCGAACATTTACTTCCGGGACAGCTGCCGTGAAGTGGAACGGGGCGTCGATAATATATAATAATGGCATTTCGCCGTATCATTATACGGTGAGTTGGATTGATGGGTGTATGACGACGGCGACACAGCAGAGTATGGAACAACCGCTTGGGCCGGGCAATCCTACGGTGAACTGTGTTAGTTTACTGACGGAGGATTTTACGAAGTGTAAGTGTCGAGATTTTTTCCGCAAGTAGATGTATTTTTTGCTAATTTTGAGGTGATGCTAGGTAAGAATGGTGGAGCTGGCTGGACTCGAGATGTAGGATGTTTGAGATATAATTTCGCTGCAACACTAGATACGAATCAAGTTTAGGAGAGTTATCTTGTTTGTCTCGGTTTTGCCTATCTCAGCGGAGGCCCTCTAGAGAATGTGGTTTTTAGCAATAGGTTTTCAGCTTATTTCGTAATCATGTTTTGCTTCTGAAAAATATCGAATTTGCTTCGGGGCCATCGTCATCGATCGTAGGAGTGTTATGGGCTAACATGCCTAGTAATACACA
The DNA here is from genome assembly GCA_002803225.1 of Gamarada debralockiae. Taxonomy (NCBI): domain Eukaryota; kingdom Fungi; phylum Ascomycota; class Leotiomycetes; order Helotiales; family Hyphodiscaceae; genus Gamarada; species Gamarada debralockiae. The sequence goes on along the minus strand of NXFV01001434.1, from coordinate 12,579 downwards.
GTCGTGCGATACTTGAAAAATTTATGTTTAAGAAGGTTTTGTGCATATTCATAGTAGTAACGCGTGGAATGGGCTCGATCTTGCAAAATGACGGGTACGAGTAATCGATGACACCTGGACCTCAGACACCACCGTACCTCCTAGACCTGCCAACAGCCCGCATCTCTCAGATTCGAGATGCAGCCCAAGTTGCCTTGACTAGTGAAAGAGGAGATGTTGATACATCCTGAACTAGGATGAGTGCAGCGCGCCGAGGCGCGGTGGCGCAGTGCAGGCTGCTGTAAGCACTGCCCGTAAGAGCCCATAAGCATTGCCTATAGGAGCCTGTAAAACCTGTAAACCCTGTAGAATTATCCGTAAAACTACCTATTGGAGTATATAAAGCCACCTGTAAGAAGCCTCGGAAATAATAGTCCTCCGCTACGCTCTGGAATTATTGCCTCAGCGAGCGTCCTTATTAATAATCATTATTATATTCCCAGTCCTTTATATACATTTCCTCCTTTTGACTCTCTACTAGTTGGTAGAACTGTTTACAAGCCTGTTTATAAGCCTTTGCGGCTCTCCTCTTCTCTTCTTTTTGCTCCTTTTTACATGCTCTCCAAGCCTTATAAGCCTTCTGCCCTTCTTTATCTAGCTTATCTTTTTGTCTTTTCCATATCTCGTACGCTTCCTGCTGCTCTATAGTCCGTAAAGCCTATTACTCCTCCTTAAACTGCTAGTCCCGCCAAGCTCTCCACGCCTCGTCCTCTTCTAGCTCTCCCCTCTACTACCGTTCCTCTCTTCTTTTCTCTTTAAATTCCTCTTGTCTACTCTTACGGGTTATTTTCCCTTCCTCGCGCCATTACTGCCGATCCTATAACTCCTGCTCTTCTTCTTATATAATTGACTAGGGATAATCTTTAACTGTAATTGGCCGGTAGCCTACCTACCCCCTTTCCCACTTCCTTGTGGCTTGTTCTTAACACTGGATATAGTTCTAGAGCTCGACCCGGGTAGGAAGAGGGTTTGGATTTTGAGCGCAAGTACAGAGTTAAGGCGACGGCGCTGGGATTTCGTAGTGCGGCGTCGGCATAGCTCATAGGTAAGAAACCGGCCGAAAAGGGAAGGCTCGCGGAGCTGGGCACAGCTTAAGTAGTGTCAGAGAGATCCTATAGAGTATTAGATTCAAGGACTTCTAAACTGACCCGTAAACTAACCTGTAGACCCGTCCTGTAACTGTTGGCCTTCTTGCTCATGCGCTTCTGCTTCTTGCCGTTCTTGGACGCGTCGCGCGTAGCATAAAGCTTGGCGTTCGAGGCAAGAAGAGCACGTAGCTCGCTAGTACCCTGTAGGCTGTAGAGGGTGTTGTTATGAGAACCCTGATACTGAGGTGCATAAGGCGCTAGTACAAAATAGACTTCAAAAGCTTCAATTCAAAATCTCTACCCTTTCATATGAAGTTTAACCCTTCCCTTATATCTACAGCTTGAATCTAGCGCATCGGTCTCCGATGACTTCTCGGCCACCGAATTCGGAGCTCATACGTCTCACCAGATATCACCGTACCTTCTACTATACTACAGATCTGCCAACAGAGGGAACTGATATAAGGACCGAGGGCAGTTGCAGCCAGAGCAATAGAGTTGATTTAATTGAGACATTGCTATATAGTGTATTTATTAGGTGTAGTGCTGTAGGTGTTGTGTATTTTTGGTGTTCCTGCATAGGCCACCACGTGACAGTGTCCCAATTCTACAGATTATTTTTCAATATTATATAGATAAGAAGGGTGGGTAAAAAGAAGGGGAAGGGCTCTCTTATCTGATTCGGCATGTCCAACCAACACAAGGCCGTTCTTACAACAACTAAAAGGCTTATCCGATCAGCGGCAATTGGCTTCGACGTTCAGCGTCAAAAAAGGCTTGGCAACCCCCTTCATTGACATTAACTCTATATATTACTCCATGAAACCGATGTATACAAGGTCCATCTTTACAGAGGGGCATATTACAGATGTTATACCCAAAATATTGTGGATTCCCTGCAATATTTTCCTACTAAACTGGAGGTGACAATTCTCCCCAAGACATTGCTTTTTTTGACCTTCATAGGAGCCTCCTCCTTTTTGCATACCACGCACTCCCGTATACCCCCAATCCTTCATTTTTGTGTTACTCTGACGTACGCTGAGAAGACCATGCTGCGACACGTGGTGCATCATCTGTTTCCTTCCAATCGACACCGAATATACGCTATTTCTATTTTACAAGCAATGGTGGATATCTTGCATGTATGGGCTATAAACACGAAGATGCCACGTTCTTAAATCGCCAAGGGAGAGGGAAGATGGTAGATTATGATGGTTGAAGAATGCCATCGCTATCATGGGACTCTATGAGAAGAAAGCAGGTTCCAATGCGCTGTAACATGGCCTTGCTCTATAATAAAAGCATAAGCACACATTCCCGGAAAGCGTACAAAGGAATATACGTAGCTTGCCAGCTATATAAATATAGTCCACCTTTCCTTTAAGTGACTTAAGGGAACACAGAGAGTGTTTAAGAGAAGATTTTTGAGGGCATTTATAGGATTTTTGTAAGTGAAGAGTCAATAAGGGCTTTAGCGAAAGAAATAGTAAGGCTTAAGATTTTCTCTCTAACTATAGGACTACCATTGCCGAGCCAAGAATTTATATATAACTCTGTAATTATAGAATCTATAAAGTACCGTACGTGTAACAAACCTATGACTAGGTGTCAGGGGCCCTTATGAAGGAAGACCCCTGAAGAAATGATCTTAAAGGAAGGGTAATACAGCTACATGATCGGGCCGTAAACTGTCCGTAGGCTTTACTACGGGCTAGATATATATACAAGCTCTGCAAAGTCCCATTTGCAAGCTCGTACTTGACATTGAACTCGTCTATGTCAATCTCTAACCTGTATGTCATGACACGCAGCTAAGTTTTCTGCTTTGGGATCAAGCCTGTACAGATTCACTGTCATCTGATATATAGAATGTTACTAGTCGATACATTCATCATTTTCCCCAAACAGGAAAGGCTGTCAAAAGTTTGAAAACATTTATGACGATACGTATTTCTCATCTCTCCGTCTCAAACACCTCAACAATACCCATTCCTCTAAATCAATCCTGCAAGTAACAAGATGCCTAACTAAAGAACTAGAGCACGTCGACGTGCCAACGCTCTCAATCAAGAGCTCGGACTCAAACCTCAAGCAGGAAATCCAAAGTGCGATGGCGCAGACTTCATTTCACTATCTCGGGCGCCATGTTGAACTCCGAGACCTCAACGGAATGCTACGCAATTGCCAACACCACTAAAGGTACGTCAAAGACATCTCACAACAATGAAAACAATTTCAAACCCCACTCTATTTTTGAAGGAGATTTTGAACTGACAGTCGGCAGCTACGGAAAGAAAAAAGCCTCTCATGCTTCTGGATATGCCACTTGATTTCATCATCTGCATCTTCAAGATCCTCAAAGACGAAGCTATGCTATTCTGGAACGGATAAACCTGGGAGGGTACAGGCTTGTACGGGAACACTATGGAGTGTAGATCGAACCTAACTTACTATTAGAAGAGAACGGGAGGATTGACCAGAATAAGTATTGCAAAAGCAGCTATGACACCCCTCTATATCTCATCAAGGAGGTTTACGGATACTTGGGCAAACGGCAAGGGAGCGATATGAGGATTATTGAATCTTGGGATGGTGGACAGGCGATCAAACAGGCGTATTGGGACCACAGATCCTTCCCAGCCCTTTCGGTATAAGCGACCAGTGGTACGAAGAGATTTCGAATCTTTACAAAGCAATGGACTACGTCGGTTGGCCGCAGAAGCGATACAAGTTTTGGAAAATAAGGTGGGCAAGACACATGTTTACAAAAGATTGCTGAAGAAGAAAGTCATCAAAAGACTCCCATATCAGGCTCCAACGGCTAGGAGTACTTGATTGTTGTCAGAAGTTGAATTTTGGAGCAATGCCGAGTTGCGTGGCCAGGATCACGCGAGATAATAGGGGTAGTGAGAAGCAAAGAAAGTTTTCTCAGAAGGGGGGGTGGGGGGGCATGAGGGAATAACGCATTTAAAGAACAAGATCGTAAAATACCGTGCACTATTATTCAGTGTAATCAACATCAAACTCTCCCAACTCCAACGCCTGCTCCGCCCCACCCCCCACCCTATCTTGCCTCCTCAAACACCGTCCAGGATGCCACCCTATAAAAAGCACTACGGCCCCCGCAATTGGCGTAAACTCTAAACCGGCGAAAAAAACCTCATGCGTAAACAAATACTTCTTAACCCCTTGAGCCGTCTCCGCCAATCGAAAACAAGTCCTTAAATAAACAAACAGCGTGGCCGTCACGAACGCAACCAAGAAACCCCTTCGTCCCTTCTGCCATACCACCTTCCTTGCTTTATTTAGGAAGAGGGATGTGAGGATGAGGAAGATCAGAAAAGAGAACACTTGGAAGCAGAGTCCTGCTAATAAGATATTCTTCCCTATGGTTGGATTGAGGTTTTTGCTTTCAGCATGGCCGATGAGAGCTGCGCCAAGGATTTGGATGATTGTTGTCACTACATCGCTACTGATAAACACCCCTAGGACCCATTTTGATGGGATAGGACTATATCTTCTTCCCACCCTATTGATGAGAACCGATAAGATAGCGTAGATACCCGCGGAGAGGAAGACGGGAGCTGTGACGATGAAGAAGTATTGTGACACGAACCAGATCACGGAGTAGGGATCTTGGTCTGCGGAGAGACAGCGGAATGTGTATCCCAACACTTCGAGGACGAGACCGATGGGTACGGTGGCGAAGTAGTAGCTTTTATAGTGAATGAGTTGAATGGTGTGGGTGACCAGACAGCAGGTGAAGAGGACGGTCGCGAGGAGGGCGAGTTGGAAGAGAGGGAGGTAGCCGTAGATTATTATTGGGGCGCTGAGGAGGTTAGTTAGAGATTTGAAGGGGGTTGGAATGGGAGATTAGAGATTAGACTTACTCATGGTTGTTGTTGGGATCTGGCCAGTTGGGATCGATGTAGCCATCTGGGTGTGTGGCACTCATCTTGAAGATACGCAGAACTTGTTTGCGTCTCTCACGGCTCCGAAAGTTGTCTATTGATGCAAGTGATAAAAATATAAATAAAATAAAAAATATACTCTTCGTTCTTTGGCCATCCTAAAGGTGTCTTGTGTATGGGTTTTATCTTGAAAGCTTCTCGGCTCTCCTATTAAGATTATGCTCCGATAAGGGTGAAAATACGCAAGTGCCCCAGCTCACAATTTCCCCTCATAGGCAGAAGCTATGATCAGCCAATAAAAAGCCTCTGCAATCATCTTTGATTACGTACTTCAAGGTCGTACAAAGAAAAGGTGCTGGCGGCGATTGGTCCTTCATCCATGGGCTTCAGCCCCTCGCTTGATGATCCAGTGTCTCAGAGAGAAAATGCGCCTCCATGGCTGAGAAAAGCCTGGGAAACACAGGGCTGAATTGGTGTTACAATCACTCAAGCTTTGCTCCGATTGGAATACACCGTGAACACTGCAAGCTGGGAGAGCTGAGCCGCGTCTATAATTTCAATATCCGAAGTCAATCCCAGGAATCCTCGCCAACTTGAGTTTCGACGGCAGGTGCCTCCGCTCTTAAGTTCTGCAGCTCGAAAAATTGCCATCCATCCTCATGAGATGCCTCATCAGCCAATTCTCTCCTCGTTCAGCCACCCGTGCAGATTGATCGATCATACGCCTTGCCATCTCTTCTCTTCCCGCCTTTTCTGCATTCCACCACCTTCGGTATCTTTCGTCCGTGACGGAATATAAACTAAATCCTAATATCGTCATACCAGCCAGAAGTGCAACTGCCTGGTCCAGCTCCATAACCCCAGTGTTTGTCTGCGGGAAAAATTCATCCAATACAGGTCTCCCATTCGCGACATCCCTACTAGCAGAAACTAATGAGACCAGGAAGGTGAATGGAAGAAATACGACGCTGATGCTCGTCAAGTACATCGTCCTATGCATATAGTGAGATTTGTTCGCAAGTCGGTAATGCTCAGCAACTTCCGAATCTGCTCCTGGTGGAGCCTCCGCAATTGGATTGGGGTACCGTTGGCCGATTACCAGATAGATGAAAGCAAGTAAGATTCCAACTAGGACGGACACCAGGACGAGAGCCATGACCAGGAGGGGAAAAGACTCGGCGATAAATGAACGGTCGAAAATGCCCGGTGTATTTCGGATAGAGGGGATAGTGAAGAAGAGGTACGCTTTGGAGACCACACACAAGATACCGGTAACCGCCAGGAGAACTATTCGTTTGACCGCCTGCGAGAAAATCGTTGCGAGAAGAAGGATGATGCAGATGGCGAGATAAGTTTCGGTAATGATGAGAGAGGCTGCCATTGAGGCATGAATCTGCGGCAAGGTCTCATCGCTCAGAGCGATTTGAGAAGGGTAGTTCCTAACCTGAGTTATGAGATGTGCGGAAGCCACTGTAGGGAAAAGTGACGAGCGCGATGAAGTCGCTGGTGACCCAGTCGGATTTGCTCTTCTTGGGATGAAGGGACCATGCTATCAGGCAGGAGAGGCATGTCAAATACCAACAAGCTGTAGCACCAGGGCCATAGAAGGAATTCACGAGCGTAAGAGGGCCAGAGGAAGACACGCCTGGGGACGACATCCAGCTGAAATTTCCAACAGCGCTGATTTCCAACTCACTTGATGTAAGCACGACTTTGCGTGACACGTGCTGTGAACACCCCGAGCCAACTTTACTCGGATTCTGATTTGGAGAAGAAACAGAAGCAGAAGAAGAAAGGATAAAGTCCACACTCACGGGCTTGAAGAGCAATTTATATTCCTTTGGAGCCATTGCGGCATGTTTCATAGGGTGCTCAGCCACCACAGTCTTGAAAGTTAGCGTTTTGTCGACTCAGCAATTTCGGCAAAACTTCAGTGCCTTGGCTTCAGCCTTGCCCTGATCATCACACTCCGTACAGGCTCAAATGCCTCCAATACCACCTCATCCGCCACGTATCGTGATATACTATCAAACGCAGCACAATCAAGATGGCACATCTTGTTCCATTCTCCCCATCATAACACAACCTGATATCGCCGTCACCCATGTCATCCTTGCCGCAATCCATCTCAATGATCCCCCAGGAAACATCCACCTCGTGAACACTCACTGAAACCCCTACGAAGTCCAGCAAAAGCTAACACTTCCGCAGAACGACCATGTCCCCGGCGACCCTCGATATGTCACCCTCTGGGCCGAACTGCGAATCCTTCAAGCCTCCGGAATCAAAGTTCTTGGGATGCTCGGTGGGGCAGCAAAAGGTTCTTTCACACGCCTCGACCTCGACGACGCGACATTCGAAGCATACTATACTCCTTTACGCGACATGATACGTGAGCGCGGCCTGGATGGTTTAGATCTAGATGTCGAAGAGCCCATGACGCTCGCAGGCATAATACGGTTGATTGATCGACTGAAAGCTGATTTCGGAGAGGCGTTCTGTATCACGCTCGCACCGGTCGCAGCAGCTCTCGTATCAGACAATCCCCAACATAATTTGAGTGGATTCAGCTATGAGGCGTTGGAAGTGATGAGAGGGAAGCAGATCGGGTGGTATAATACGCAGTTTTATTGTGGGTGGGGGGATATGAGTAAGACTGAAGGGTTTGACTTCATGGTTGCAAGGGGCTGGCCTGCGGATAAGATAGTTATTGGGATGGTTACGAATCCGGGGAATGGGAGTGGGTGGGTACCGTTCGAGATTTTACAAGAAGTCTTGATTACGCTGAAGAGCAGGTATCCCGGGCTTGGTGGGGTTATGGGTTGGGAGTACTTCAATTCGCTGCCGGGGGATAGAGACAGACCTTGGGAATGGGCTGCATTCATGACGAAGCATCTCAAAGGAGATCTTCCAATATCGACGGCGGCTCCAGTGACCAACCCTCCGATTCCAGCTGCAAGTGTATCAGCACATCAAAAGCCTCTGATGCTCGTCGACGAAGATGTCAAAGCAGAGGTCGAAGCTCCTTTGCCGAAGACTTTTGAATACTATTCAGATGGTAGTACTGAAGAATGAAACCATTTTCGTCGCTATCATCTTCATATCACCTGCACGCTTCCTCGATGTCTTGATCTTGACAATTCTTAATGCCGGCCAGTGTCACTACCTAAGTCTGTTCTGCAGAACCACCATGCCCACCTTTGCCGTACTTATCAGAAAATTCCGTCTAGTCGACACTCACCCTCGCAACAAGCTGCCTCCCATCCGATTTCTTGATGCTTCAATACGCTCTCGAAACCAATCTTCCCATCATTGGCCAAGACATAAGCCAACGGCTTGATCACCACTCTCGAGAAACTTCTCCAGCACCAGCAGCAATATCCTAAATTCCTGTAGCCAAAATCCATTGTAAGAGAAATAAGACGAATCACAGCAATTAGGCAGCAAAATAGAGTAACACCTAAGGCACTGATTAATCTTTGGAACACAACTCGCCTGGAGGGCCTGGATAAAGTGGAGGGCTCGGACGAATCTGGTACAAAGTAGAAACACTAACTATAAATGGAAAGTTATATCACTCACGTGCCTTTCAGGGTATTCGGATTGGAGTAACGCAACCCAACAAAGTTGTAGCTAGCGCCCCAAAAAAACGGAACAACTAAAGGCCGAACACACTCTCTCTAATCTTCGAAAACCTTATTTTTGGCAAGCAAAAATTTCGAAGGTATTCCTCTCGAATCTCGACGATAAACAGGAGTGGGATGCACCCTCTTACAATTTTCGTCCTGGCTCTCACTTTTATTCTTTTGGTGAGGCTGGCGGTAGTGACTGGGTATCGGCTTGCACGTAGCCGACCACTGCTCTCGCAAAACTACCGCAAGAGAAGATTTGTATGGTCAGTAGGCAGAGGGGGCAAAACATTCCCCGTGTTGGGTCGACAGCTGCTGCCTCTTCCATTAAGTACTCGCAATTGTGTCTACAAGATTAGCCTCTCGGAAAACGTCAAATGAAGCACGGAACTGCATGTCAGGGCTCGGACGCTGCGTTGGAACGTACTATTACAGATGCTCAAGCTACTCAGTTGCTGTTAGACAACGGGTTTGACATTCATACAGACGGTTCCAAAATTAACGATGCACTGAACTGGGCAGCTACTACTGGGCATAAGGAGGTGGTACAGCTACTGCTAGAAGCTAAGGCGGACAGCGAAGCGAAGAATAACGATGGATACACGGCACTATACCAGGCGGCCTATAAGGGGCATGAGGAAGTGGTGCAGCTGTTGCTGGAGGCCAACACAGACGTCAACATAAGGAATAAATATGGATGGATAGCGCTGCACGGGGCGGCCTGTGCCGGGCATGAGGCGGTGGTGAGGCTACTGCTGGAGGCGAAGGCAGACGTCGACGCGAAGAATAACGACGGATGGACAGCGCTGCAAGGTGCAGCCTGGTATGGGAACGGGAGCGGGCACGAGGCGGTAGTGCGGCTTCTGCTGGAGGCCAAGGCAGACGTCGACGCGAAGAATAACAAGGGATGGACGGCGCTGTACGCGGCGGCCTATAGGGGGTATGAGGTGATGGTGTGGCTGCTGCTAGAAGCCAAAGCGAACGTTAACGCGGAGGACATTTTAGGAAGGCCGGTGCTGCACGCGGCGGCCAGTTCCGGCAACGAGGCGGTGGTGCGGCTGCTGCTGGAGGCCAAGGCAGACGTCGATGCGAAGGATATAGGAGGAACGGCGCTGCATGAGGCGGCTGAGAACGGGCAGGAGGCGGTGGTGCGGCTGCTACTAGGGGCCAAGGTAAACATCGACGCGAGGGACGGTATGTTATGGACGGCGCTGCACCGGGCGGCTAAGAACGGGCACGAGGCGGTGGTACGGCTACTACTGGAGGCTAAGGCGGACGTCGACGCGACGGATCATTTAGGAAGGACAGCGCTGCACGGGGCGGCCTGGAACAGGAACGGGAAGGGGCACGAGGCAGTGGTGAGGCTGCTGATAGAAGCTAATGCAGACGTCAATGCGAAGACTTCTTATGAAGGAGGGACGGCGCTGCACGGTGCGGCTGGGAACGGGCACGAGGCGGTAGTGGGGCTACTGCTAGGGGCTAAGGCGGACGTTGATGCGAAGGAGAGTAGAGATGGAGGGACAGCACTGCACGAGGCGGCTAAGAACGGGCATAAGGAAGTGGTGCGGCTGCTATTGGAGTGTAAGGCAGATGTTGATGCGAAAGATAATGAAGGAAAGACAGCGCTGCACTGGGCGACTAAGAACGGGCAGGAGGCGGTGGTGCGGCTACTACATAACTCCATTTAAAGCGCTGAAGCCGCTGGCTCGAGACTACCGAAAAGTTCTTTTTCAGATTAGGGATGGAGCAATCTTCACAGGAACATTTCGCAACAACGAGACAATGTGGATTGCAGTGTGGCAGCCCATCGGCCCATCAAAGCGGCCACCGGAGCTCGCCCCGTTCGCGTGCTTATAACCGCAACGGGGCACCAGCGTTGTGCTTTGCAATTTCCTCGAAGCTTCCGTCTACTCCCATCGCGCTCGATGCCAAAAGCAAAGGTTACCTGTAGCTGCGGGAATATAACCGCAACGGGGCACCAGCGTTGTGCTTTGCAATTTCCTCGAAGCTTCCGTCTACTCCCATCGCGCTCGATGCCAAAAGCAAAGGTTACCTGTAGCTGCGGGAAGGGGACCGACACTGGCCATTTGACGTCTCGGCAGAATTTCGTCTTGCGGACAGCCAATTTTGGAGAGAATTTGCGTAGTAGGTGGAGTGAGAAAGTTACTCGTATTTTAAGGTTGGGATCGGACTATATTAAGCAGAGTAGGTGCAGGCTCCCCGATCCTCAAATCACTTCAGACTGATGCCTTCCGAGACGAGCTTTAGCACGCTACGCCATGTGCGTTGTCGAATGCACCCTTTGCGATGCTCATCGTCCGAATTGCCGTGTACTGTCCCTTTGCTCAAAGGCAAGACGACCCTTCGCCTGCGCCGATACCGACGTTCTACAGAGGCCACCGGGACGTTACTGCCTCCATTGTGATAACGATGGCACAGCAATAAGAGTTCCAGACATTACGTTGCACGCTCTCTCATCCTGTACGTACGATCTCCATCCGAGTTCCACCTACAAGAACACCAGACTAACGGATTCTTTTGACAGATATACAGCTTAGCTTCGTCTCCTTCGTCATGATCTGCAACATCTCCGTCCTTGAACGCACCATCCAACAATACCAGCGGGACATTCGAGAGGCCCGTTACATGTGTGAGCAAACGTCCATACTTCGTGAATGTCTGTCGCCGGCAGCACAAATTTCAACAGTGCCGGAGTTGGGGGTGTTTTGCAGCTTGGAATCAAAACTGTAAGAGCTAGAATCGCTGCTGCAGGTCCAAATCCAGCGAGTGGATGAGCTGAGGTCCGAAGGCACATGCGGAGTTGTGCCGTTGGAGGGCTGCGATGATCCTGAGTGCTTGTATACAGCGAGCTGCTGAAGGTACACTGGACAGCCGTGAATGATACTTCTGTCACACATAGGAAAGTGGTTGAAGAGAAGGATAAGCCATTTGTTCGAGAAGGCCATGGGAAGGAGGCTGGTGGTGGATGGACTGGATGGACTGGATGGACTGGATGGACTGGATGGACTGGATGGACTGGATGGACTGGATGATCTGGATGGTGGATGATCCTGGGTGGGGATCAACGTTGAGACAGTGAGATCACGCGTGGACCCTTCTTTCCCCCTAGATCAACAGTGAGATCAAGACTTGAGGGTTTTTTGCTCACCAGTCTTTGGAGTCTGTGGAGCCATCACCTTCTTGAGATGTCCTCCCTCGTCCGTCGCGGGATGCATGAAACTTGTTACCTTCCGGCGCTGTAGAACAAGAGTATTGATCATGTTGTGAGAGTTGGAGAGAAGGAGAAAGACTATTCCCTAACGAGATTTTGACGAAGCTGAAGCTGTCTACAATCACGTGAGTCCGCACAACAAGCATGGTTTCATTATAGCATATAAGTATCATATCTCATGCCATCGACATGGCCTCGTCATCTCTCGTCCTATTCCATTAACTGTAGAACTATTGTCTCCAACTCATCAACTCTCTTGCAAATCCTGGTGATCGTCTCCTTGTGTCCCTGTTCTTTGGCCGTAACCGAATCCAATTGCAGGTCGACCTCATGACGTAACTGTATTCCAGTGGATGCTTTGAGATTGAGGTTGTCGGAGCGGATTAATTCCACGATAGTCGTGGTGAGGTCTGGCCCTGCATCAGAGCCAGAACGAGCCGCATCTCTGAACTGACCAGGCATGGGCGATGGGCCGAGCAGTTACAATAGTCGCTCTTCAGAATCTGTATTGCAGCTGGCGACTCTGTGTTCTCGTGAGTCGGGAGTTGGCAATGACTCCGTGCGGCTCTTCAGCTTCTCTGTGAAGCGTTGGCCAGGAGTGGAAAGTGCGGATGCTTTTGCGACTTTTCCGGTCCAGCACGCTCAGGATAGAAAAAAGCGCCATCAGCGTAGAAAAT
>NXFV01001432.1:0-16998 GCA_002803225.1 Gamarada debralockiae | reverse complement strand
ATAGCGAGAGATTCGTTATATGACATAAAACGCCACCTAATTTTAAAAAGTCCCCAAAAAAAATTCGATATAGCCAGATATTCGTTATATCCGAATTCGTTATAGCCAGATTTTACTGCAGGTGCACTTGGATTAAAATGTAAACCTCGAGATAATAGAGGAAGGGAAAAACCCCACCAGACTTGTTCTTGGTAATATCATTCCATAGAAAGACTTTGGACTTCTTGCGATGCTACAATTAGTCTTGTCGAGGGGCCATATATACATATCACACTTCCCAGAGCATGGAATCTATCCTCTTGGTGGCTCGACTGCGCTGTGCTATACTCTAACCGTTCAACTTGTTGATAGGTCTAGGAGGTACGGCGATATCTAGGGACAGGCAGCAAGCTATCGGTACAGGCAGCAAGCTATCGGTACAGGCAACTAGCTATCGGGACAGGCAACAGGAATAAGCTGTATCAAGTTGTAGATATAACAGAAGGGTTGAACTATCTAGGAATGGGTAGAGATTTTGAATTGAAGCTTACGAAGCCTATTTTGGACTAGCGCTATATGCACCTCAGTATTAGGGTTCTCATAACAACACAACTAATCTACAAAAATTTCCCGACCGCCTTCCTATATCTTCCAAGGGCCATCAACGGGAAATAGTGTCGGTAAAGGTCATAATGTAGGTAGAAATGACCCGGAAACCCTGTTCCAGTGAATTGTGGCTCTACCCAGAATCCCATGTCATCTTCCACAAGTTGAGAATCAATCAGAAAACGTACGCCTCTGGTGATGGCCTCGTCGGTTGCCGGTAAATGTGCGAGAAGGGCCATCAATGCCCATGCAGTCTGAGATGGCGTGGATTCGCCTTTGTTGGCCGCTGCCCCATCTTTGTAGGTGTCAAGCCCTTCACCCCATCCTCCATCAATCTGTTGACAGTTCTTCAGCCACTGAAGTGCTGGTTCCACCAAGCTATCGATCTGTCCACCATCCGAATAAGCCACTGCGCAGAGAACGTTGCTAGTGCCATAAACATAATTTACACCCCATCGGCCCCACCACGCGCCTGAAGGCTCTTGCACAGATGCCAGATAACCAATCGCATCGTGAACGGCCATTGCAAGTCGTTTTTCAAGCGTCCCATCAATCCGGCCTATTCCCTGACTGCGGACAATTCCGAATGCTTCCACAACGCGACCTGTGACATCAGCTGTGCTTGGATCACATAAAGCTTCCATATCACTGAAGGGAATTCTATTCAAGTAGAGTTTGTCGTTCTCTACATCAAATGCTGCCCAACCACCATCAGCATTTTGCATCCCAAGAATCCACTCCAAAGCTCGAAGCACATGTGGAGAACCACAACTTTCTGGGTCCTGCTTGACAAAGCCAATTATTGCCGCAGCGGTGTCGTCAATATCCGGGTACCAGCTGTTAAAGTACTCAAAGGACCAGCCACCGGATACAACCCGAGGGCGATATACACGCCAGTCACCTTCTGTTCCGTCAATAATCTGGCGCTCTTTAACCCAGGCCATAGCTCTTTCCAGACGTTTGTCGCTCCTAGGAATTCCAATATCGCAAAGGCCAATAGTCATTAATATTGTATCCCAAACTGGGGATACACAAGGCTGGATCCTCATTCCTTTCACATCTCTCCATGCGAATCGTTCCATGGCCTCTAGGCCTCGTCGCACCGGATCGCTATCAAGAGAATACCCCTCTAAATGTAGTGCGAGAAGGGCATTGATCATTGGAGGAAAGATACCAGCCCAATCTCCAGAGGTTTCTTCCCGTTCCAACGTCCATTCCATACATTTTTGGACGGCATGTCGACGAATCGGGGAGTACCGTAACAGATTTCTGGCATAGTATAGGGCTTTGTCCGCAGCAGTAAATGCAAAGCTCCAGCTGAAAATGCCTTCATTCCACAATAATTGAAATAGGGAGGGAGCATAAGGAACCATCTTATTAGCGGGATTGTTCCATAGCTCATCTAGGAAGTCGTTCGGCGGCGAAGAACTGTTGGGTAGTGAGAAAACTGGTTGATGATGAGCGATGACCAGCAATGGCACCACAGTGATCCGAGCCCAAGAAGACAGCCGATAAATACTGATCGGGAAGAGTGCAGGCAACAGGATTAGCTCAGGAGGGAGCTGAGGTACGGCTTCCCACGGAAATAGCCCAAACATGACAAAGAAGATTCTCGTGAAAACACGAACGCGCGATAAACTGCCGTTTCTGAGTACGAAGTCACGGGCATGACGCATGGGATGAGCATCAGCGGGGACACCCAAGATCTTGAGGGCAAGATAAGCCTCAGCCGTGGTAGATACGTCACCGAGAAGCCCGTGACCTAAACTCCAGCTGCCATCAGGATTTTGGTCTGACAGCAACCATTTACGCAGGTCTGGGGCGTCAGCTGCGAGATCAATCCCCATGGCTTGGCGCATGAAGATGTATTCCGCTGTTATGGTCGAATTGGACTGCATTTCTCCATACCAGTGTCCATCGGGCTGAGCATTGTCGAACGCATAGTTGGCTGCCTGAGAGATGGTCCTCTCCACATCAACAATAGTAGAATTCGGATTTGACTTTGAAGGCATCTCCACAATAGAGAGGCTGAAGGGCGCCTGGAATGATTGAAGGAGTCCTCGAGAATCAGGAGCTAGCTACTGCAAGGATTATAGGGAAAGGAATTCTGTCAATGTGAATTAGCAACGAAAAAGAAGCAAAGAGCAGTCTGCAGCGGAGGTTTTTGGGGTCTGTAAACGGCGCCAACTTACATATATCCACTGAGCAGTGACGTGCATTTACAGCAACTCGAGCAAGCAGTATTGACTTCAAGAGGTAGGGAGAGTTTCATATGAGTCGGAGACCAAGGCATTATGAGCGAGCTTTTTATTTGGGCTGATTTGGGTACATTCACTGCGTCACATCAAGGATTTGCACAAGTGATAAGACTGAGCTATAGCTGGTTGTTGTCAAAGCGGGAGGTGGGGAAATCCCAGAGCTCGTTAAAGTGTCTTGAAGAGAAAAGAGCTTCACATTAAGCTTTAAGGTTGCTCTGACTGCCTGTATCCGGAAGGTTCATAATACAGTAGCGATACGATTGCATATCTCAATCAGCTCCGAGATATACAGCCACATTGCCTGATTGAGATTGCGTCGCAAGGAGGTGCAACCGGAAAGAGAGCTCAGCTCTGTGCAACCTTGCGCTAATTCGCTTACTCGGCGATACGAAAGTGGCTGGCTGGATCATATCTTTTTTCAGACCGGACCTGACGCCACAACTATACCCCCTTTATTATTGCATAGAGAGTACAGAGCCAGCAACCTTTGTAGTACGAGCTGTGCCTTTTCAGTGGCCAGATTGCAGATTGTATTGAAGACTTGCGTGTGATGCAGCAAGGTATCATATGGAGCCTGGGCTGCAATGTATAGTTTAGCGATCTTTCTTATTACGTGATTTAGAGAAGTATTTATATTTCAAATAGAATTTATTAATTAGTATGAAAAGCCATAGCTAATTAATGTATATAACTCATGAATTTTTGTTTAATAGTTATACAATAATATATCTTATTTCCAAGCATACGAAGGGTACTTTACAGAGTGCACTTCAATTCTCAGCCCGCCCTAAACAGCACACCCAATTCTAGAACGCATATCAATTCTATAACTAGGCAATTATCAACAAGGTTTGCTGAATTAATACGCGCAGTATATTATTCTTTGCTACTAAGCGACGCTCACCGCCTGGGGATGTTACTGTGTAAAGTTACTGCCCCGAGACACATTAATATCCGGTAGGCCGGAAAAAAGCTATGATGGGGATGAAGGTGCGGTTATATCCGACTTGATATTAGAGAAGCCGTGCTGTCCCGTATCTGCAATCTCTATCTGGCTGTCTCCGTGCCTGCATATAGCCCTGCGACTCTGGAGCACATTGGGGGAGACGGTGAGCCTGTAGTTTGGGGTAGCCGGCAAATTTTCGCGTTTGACCCCAACCATGAGCATCTCAAAAGCCGCAGAGGAGGGAGTATTGAAATTATTATCAAGTAACTTATTAAAGAATAGGCATTCATCGTGGACCAACTGACTCAATAATTTCTACGGCTTCGCTAATTAGTGGGCTTTAGCAATACAGTCGTTTTTCATCAATATAGTCGAGTTTTCTGAACTTAATTTTTAAATAATTAATTAAAATATCAAAAATATAACTTAAAAGCTCTTAGAATTAGTAGTTATATAATTAAATCCATAGAATAATATTTTATAGCTAAGTAATAAAAAGCCCTAAAGTTGTAACTTAATCTATAAACTAATAATGATTTTTCTATATGTGATTTATATTTTAAACTATTCAAAACACAAATAAGAATATAATATAAATAATATTTTACCATAATAATCTATATATAACTATATAATAAAGTATAAATATCTAAGCATAGCTTTGAAAGTTAATTTAATATATTAGTTAAAGAGTTATTTAAGATTTTATACAAGATAATTAATTTTAAAAGGGTTAATAATAAGGTTAAATTAAAATATTAGAACTTTCCCTTTATTCTATAGACCCAATAATTTTACTAATTATGTCTTAATTGCTTTATTTTTACATAGTGTTTATAATATGGAGATAATCTATAACCGAGTTGTTGTGCCCGAAAAATCGACTATATTGATGAAAAACGACTGTATTGCTGAAGCCCACTAATTAGGCAAAGCTGTAAAATTTAGTGGATCAGCTGGTCCACGATATCATCACTGAGGATTCGCTTGAGCTTCTTTTGAGAGAGAATTTTCATCGCTGTCAACAAGTTCCCCATTTGAATTCCTGACATAATGTCAATCTTCGTCTACTGGCTGGTAGCCCTGGTCCTTTTCCTGGCCTTCAAGAGGATCTTTCGAAATTGGGCCATTTACGAATTCTCAACGGAACATGAATGTCAAAACCCTCAAAGGAATGACGCCTACGACATTATTGGAATCCTCTTTCCACTCAAGATTCTCCAAAAGTTCCGGAAGAGAGGTGTGCTTGCTTGGACGAGGAAGCTTTTCGAGAAATATAATGGGACGTTCGTGTCAACTATCCTCCTCCATGACTACATATTTACCTCCCACCATCGGAATATCCAAGACATTCTCACTGTTCAATTTGAGAATTTCAATGTTGCAGCAGAACGAGTTCATCTTTTCAAGCCTCTTTCCGCTCGAGGAGTCTTGACTCTCGACGGCCAGGCGTGGACAGCGTCTAGACAGCAATTACGGCGGCAATTTACTCAATACCGGTCGATAGTAGATCTTGATATGCATGAGCGACATTTTCATAATTTTGTTGCCAGGATTCCACCTAACGGTTCTTCCGTCGATCTTCAAGAGATGTTTTCGAAGCTAGCTTTGGACACCCTCACTGAATTTTCACTCGGGGAATCGGTGGATTCGCTCTCAGCTAATCAGTCCGCCGAGAAGAGAGAAGTTTCAGATGCGATACGGTATGCCAAGGACACAATTGCGAGAAAAGGATTTGCGGGTCCCTTTCATTGGATGGTAGGAAGACACAAGTTTGACAGATCATGTGGAATTATTCAGCAATATATCCAGCGATTTGCCTGTCAAGCTTCGGATGAAGACGAAAAAGATGCTGTTAGAGATATGAAAGGGTCAAAATACTGCTTCATGCAGAGTCTGGCTGCTGAGGAGAAAGAATTAGTCGTGCTGCGGGATCAAGTATCAAATGTCTTAATTGCCGGTGTTGATGCCATGACAAGCCTACTCTCTACAACCCTGTGGCTTTTGGCAAGAGACGAGCGAGTTTCCAAGATAGTGCGGATGGAAATTTTAGAAATCTGCGGTTCAAAGTTGCCTACATACAATCAACTGAAGAGATTGATATACTTACGATACGTCATAAATGAGGGTGAGTTTTTCCTCCTCACTTATTGTGGAATCGAAACTCATGCGGTCAATAATAGCCTTAAGATTATTTCCACCGGTCACCTTTGACATAAGAACTGCGAACAGAGATACCACTTTACCTTTTGGGGGCGGCAAGGATGGCGAATCAAAGATAATGGTGGAAAAGGGACAAAATGTTGTCTTTTCATCCTATTCGGCTCATCGTTCGACCAACGTTTATGGTCCAGATGGTCATAAATTTCGACCGGAGAGATGGGAGGGCATCAAGGCTAACAATCCTGGTTATTTACCGTTCCATATGGGACCCAGAAGCTGTCCAGGACGTGAGTGTTCTAATACACGGACGATGTCCTAGTAACTAACAATCGACTAGAGCAATATGCCTTGAGGGTTGCATCGTATATATTGGTGCGAATTTTTCAGACATTTTCGAAAATAGAAAGTAGGGATCCAGAGGAATGGAAAGAAAATATTTCTATGACGCTTGGGAACCAGAACGGGGTCATAGTCTCCCTATCTTAAGTTTAGATTTAGATCGGTAGTGGATAAGAAATCGAGCTCTCTAGCGAGGATCCCTGGATAGCTTGATAATGAATATACTAAAGAATGATATCAAAAGACGCTTAGACACGCATGTGCTCAAAAAGTAGCCAACTTTCTTATACTTACTATATTAATTAATTGATTGCTCTTACTGTAACAAAAGCCTAGGTTTAGGCTACAGGAAGGGAAGTAGTTTGGTGTAACAAGAGCCTAGTCTCAGAAGATCATAAAGACCTGGTCAGGGCTATAGAAGCCTCGAAGAACTTGGCTCCGGCGACTCCAAAGAGATCAGGGACACCGATATTAGTCCAGTCTAGCTAAATAGCTAGTAGCTAGTAGCTAAGTCCAAGTAAGGCCACTGGCCCTACTTAGACATGGCAAGCTTGAGTTCGATGCCCCTTTCAGCTCAGACGCTGGTCCCGAACTCTTCCAGAATTTCGGATCTGAGCAAGGTCGCACTGATGTCACTAGACTGGTAAAGAAAGTATGGAACTCTTCCGCACTGCAAGACAAAAAGCAAACAACAATCCCGCCGATCTCTGGCAAATGGAACTCATCATCTCCGACAGAGTCTGCAACTCCTCTGAACACGACACCATCCGTCGCCTCCTGCACGAAGCACTAGAAGACTAATAATGATGGCATTCATCATCATTGATAATGTCAAGGAGAACAAGAAGGGAGAAAGTGTGCTAGATTTACAGCAGGCTACTTTCTTGGATGGGAAATTGCATATGATAGATATCTTGATAGTTTCCCGTTTCAGTATTATATTGTGGTACGGGATGTTAGTGAGTTACCAGGAGTGTTGGCGACGTTGCTTAGGCAGTGGTTTGCTGAGGTGTCGGATTCGAGGGGTTGGTTTGTTTGTTGTGCGTATGTGTTTGTGTGATTTTTGGTGTTGGCGTTGGGGAGACAAAATGCAGTGCTTGGTGTTTACATTAATGTATCATTTTCTCATAGAATACCTGCCTCACCTGGTTCTGACCTTATACCAGACACCAGGCGCTATATGTTTTTAGACTATCTTTCTGCAGCTGGATGTGTGCTTGTGGGGTTCTTGTACCAGTAGCTTGCGCCGAAAAATCCCCACAGACAGAGAGCTTCAGTTTCAAGGACCCTCGCTGCTCGTATTAACACGCTGTTATCCTCTGGTTCTTTCTCAAACCTCTCCTCACTTACTTTCTCACATCTTACTCTCTTAGATCTTTCCTCAGACCTCCATTCATCTTTCTCACTTCTATTCTCAAATCTGCCCCCGACCTTTTCTTCATTCCCGTCTTCTACCTCCTTATTCCCACCCTCACAAACCCTCCAATAAACGGCCATCCGTCCCCCAAACCAAGACTGCGCTCGTATCTTCTCATACCCACCAGCGGCAGAAACCTTATGCTCATTATTAACATGTTTTCTTACATCCGTCACATCTCTCCGAATGAAAGCACAATGTTTGCATTGGAATGCATCTACCACTCTAAGAGCTTCCATAGGCGCCGAGCCATCCATATTGGGAGGAACATCGTTGAAGTCTAGGGATGGAAGCGTGGCGATAAGGGATGTTACGTCTTTTCTAAGGTGCGAGGGGAGTTTGTGGTGTTTTCGGAGGTGCTCAGGGAGAGATTTCGGTAGGACGGCTGTTTGGCAGCCTAGACAGATTGGTAATGTCACGGGTTCGGTGAGGAGTGTTAGGTATGGGTGTAGCTGCTCGGGAAATGTGCGACCCGAGCCGGACCCGGAAATGCTGGTAGGGTCTGTGGTCGGGTCGTGCATCTCGTTCGGACCTGTCATCGGATGATTTGAAGAGAGGTGGGATGTGTAAATTTGAGGTTGGAATGGTTATGAACCACGATATGGTTCTTGTCCATGGTTTTGGGGTACGCGTGGTTTTGGTCCACATGGAACTGGCTTTGTAATCAGGGGTCGGCTTAATGTTCTTCCTCGGGACAATTTCTTTCTTCATAGGTCGTGGCGATGTTCGGAATGGCAGGGGGGTGTCTCCGATGATGGACGGCTCTCCGATTTGACTTGGGTATGTCACCGATCCATCTTTACGCCGCAACTGGGTGTCGGGCCCAAATGCTGACAAAATACTGGTATGCTTGGGTTTCGGTCTCTTGACAACCTGACCGGGTTTTCTCTGATTCAGCCAATGCTCATGGGACTCGAATGAAAGGCCGCCGGGACAATACTCTGACCGATACGATCGTTACGGGGGCGACCCGCGCTTATTAGGTATGATAGCTGTTGTCAAATATAAAGAGCTTTGGTACCGGGACGGCCGTGTTCCAATTCCTACCTTCAATCACCTACCTTCCTTTCAACTGGCATTTGAACTCCAATCTCCAATCCCAATCTTCAATTTCCCATCTTCGTTTCTCTAAGTTTGATGAACATGGTCAAAATCGCAATTGCCGGCGGATCAGGAAGTACGTGATACTTCCAACTTCCTCCTCGCAAGAACAAAAGTTAACCGCAATGTGGCAGGTCTTGCAAGTGAAATTATACCTGCCTTAACAAGCCGCAAGCATGAGATCTTGATTCTCTCTCGCAAGGTAAGCAACTTATACGCCCTTACCAAGCAGAGATTTTGATTGTTGACGCCAATTTAGGACACTCCTCCTAAAGAAGCTATCCCTGGGGTTACATGGGTCAAGGCGGACTACGGAGACCAGAAGAAATTGACTACCATTCTCGCCGGTGTACACACAGTTCTCTCATTCGTCGCTGCTCATTTAGATCCTGATGCCGCGGCCCAGAAAGCTTTGATCGATGCATCAATCGTCGCTGGCGTGAAGCGTTTTGCTCCGAGCGAGTGGGCAACGTGAGTTTCTCTCTTAATCAGCCCATTCAAGTTATCACACCAAGGGATTTTCCTGACCGTATCTTGTGATCGAACAGTTCCAACTTCGAGGAAATGCCGTGGTATGCACCAAAAGCCACTGTCAGGGCATATCTTGCAGAGATCAACAAAGACAAGAAAGTAAGCTGACCTTCAACCCACTCATATTTCATGTTCTTATCCCCAGCTTACAGGTCCTCGAATACACCTTATTCCAGCCAGGAGGGCTCTTGGATTATTTGGTTCCAGTAGGAACATCCACTAGGAATCTGCCTCCTACGGAATTTCGAATCGATTTCCTTAATCGCCGAGCGATTGTTCTCGAAGGATATGACAGTCTCTTTGCAATGATGAGCTTGAAGGATTTGGCCAATGTTGTAGCTCGAGCTATCGAGTATGAGGGCGAGTGGCCCGTTGTAGGGGGCATAAATGGGATCACTATGCGAACATCAAAGCTGCTCGAACTTGGGGTCAAGGTTAGAGGTATGGCAATATTCTTTTTCTTTCGCTGAGAAGAATCACGCAACTGATAGGATAGAACAAAACAGGGGGCAAGCCATTCGAAATCACAGCACTGAAAGAAGAGGATGTTCGTGCAGGCAACATAAAGTCATCATGGAGCCCCAAATTGAATCTCCCAGACATACCTCCTGAGCAAGTTGAGATTTTTGATAAGATGGTTCTGATTGGCATTCTTCTGAGTGAAATCCGTGGAGCTTGGGCTGTCTCTAATGAATGGAATAAATTGTTGCCGGATTATAAGTTCACGGATGCCGAAGAGTTTCTTGAGAAGCATTGGGCGGGAATCCCTTAGAATGGAAGCCAGGGCTCACTAGGCCCTCCTGATAGTTTTAAGGAGAATTAACGAGATAGATGATTTCGATTTTGTACCTAGAATGATAGCCAAGTCCTTCCTTGGAGTCATTCTTTTAGATAAGAACTTTGTTGATAAGCGTTCGGGTATTATAGTAGCAGCAGCATATTCTCTAGCACGTTGCATGTTAGGGATGGGTGAATGGGTAAGATTCCTAGCGGCCTTGAAAACCTAGAATTGAATATACTAATACTATGCTAGACTACCTTGTATAAACGTATTTCTGAGTATGACTACTCTCAGCTTTATTCTCTCATGGTAGTAATCTTGCTGTGGCTCAAGCAACCGCGAGAATCATATATTGATGTCTAAAAGTATCTTCGGCTGAATGGGAGTGTGTCTCTTATCGTGGAAAAGAAGCTGAAGAGTAGAGCTCCGATTCGAATCACGAATTTTCGAACTATTTGAATTCGTATACAAATCGAATCCGATCGAATCACCTTTTCAGATTCGTAAATTCGTTAAGAATCAAATCGAATTTAAGAAGTAAAATTTAAGAAAGTAATATCTGGATATGACTAGTATAGTACGAAAAAATTAATATAGTCAAATATAATTAATTTAATTTAATTTCAATTTACCATATCACTTGATTTAATTTGATTAGCTTGATTTTTTAAAATAACATGGAAACCGGGCTTGGTGCCGGCATAGAACGAGAAGAGATATCAGAAACAGCCAACGTCAGTATCCAAGCGACATAAATTCGTAATTGCCACATCGTAAAACAACACCTCAAAGACCGAATGAAAGAATCAAACCAACGCATTCTTTCAACACATATCTATTTCATGACTAACCAGAGTTTTGGATATAAAAGCTTAATCAAAATAGGATTCGGAGACTAAGGCAGCCTGAACAGTAAGACGGGCTCTTACTTCCCCGGAAAAGCTCTTGCAAATTCCCAGTCAAAAATAGGCTCTCACTTGTGAGTATTAGTACAAGGGGGCGACCGTTGTCAAATGCTCTGCCGCAGAACTCGCTGGTTCGAACCAAAAGCAGCTGATTCCTTATCAATGGTATCGGAAATGCCCTGAATGCATGTGTTTGCCACGAGTGAACCAATTGATTATCTATAGTGACATCGTCAATATTAATCTTAAGCTGTGCACGTGCTGTGAAGGAAGTGTGGGGGCGGTAGGGTTTGGGGCAGTGGTAGGAAACAAGCTTGTTCTTGCCCTTTGCAGACGCCACGACATGGGCAAGAACAACGTTCTGCGGGCCACGACTCAGTGGCTGTTTGTGATACTCAAACCATAGCAGAGTGAAGATCACGCGATAGTCGCGAGATATTTCGAATGCGTGAGATGTAGGGCCGGTTTGGTAGTTTGGACAGCTGAGATACCTTGCAACATGAACGATGGAGTAAGTGTATTGGGAAGTGTTGCATTTGCTGAAGACAATGGTAATGGTCGCTGTTCTCACTAACCTATCATGAAATGACCATGCATAGACACCCTTGCCGGAGCAACTCAGTCACCAAACGACTTACTAACAAGCTCGACCGAACAATCACTCCGCAAACCCTCTCCACTATCTAATCCCTTCACGCTACGGCTAATGGAATGGCTCCTTGTGGACGTATAGTGGGGCTGGCTGGCCTCTTCGATCCTCGTCCGGTTTGGCGCTAAGAGGACTTTCAGTGTCATCGACAACTTCGCCTTTGTAAAATGCCTTTATAATAGCCTTTCCGTTTTCCTCCACGGTGAGCTGAAGGTTGTTCTTGCATTCCAGAGCAGCTCCTGTACTTCAATCCTCCCTTCTCGCTGACCTTTCCGTGCTTGCCCGAAGACATGTCTGATGATGGATTTTGAGGTTGTTGGAGAGTGGATTGTTGAATGTAAAAGCTAGTTGTTTCTTTACTTGTTCTTGGGGTTGTGCGAATAGATTGAAGTGGTGCTTTGAGGAGCAGATGAAGAAGAAAGAAGGAAATCGTTTGGCAAGGGAAAATTAATTTATAGAAAAGAGAGATGGACCAACTGTGATTGAATCGCGCACTTGACGTTGTTGGCTGCGAACCCCACCTCCGTAGGTGAATCCTTTTCTTGCGCAAACCATGCTGAGATCTGTGAGATCTGCGATGGGGAGCTCATTCCCAGGGGAACATTACAGTCTCGGTTCGACGCCAGTGAGTGGTGCAGACAATCCTTGCAACTGCAGTTGTTGCCTTACCCAACTTGAGCCAATTCAACATGTGCAGCATCAAGAATCGTATAGATGAGCAACTTGCCATGTCATCATTGATTTATCGAACGAGGCTTCACACAATTATGGCAAGCTTCTGATCAATGAGTAACAGCTGCAGTCAAATTTCTGTGTACTGAACTCTATGGTTCCCTGTACCGCAACGCCGTATGCCCAATGCCTTATGCTATCTGTTGATACAACTAATAGACTGTTCAATGCTGCCCGCCCATGATCTACCATCTACTGTGGTCGTTTCAAAGGATGCGCCTCCGTATTCCTACAGTCAATTCATTAGTTTAGTCTTCCGAAATGCTAAAGCGAAGTTAACTCACAGCACGTAATCATCTAGACTAATAACACTCGTCTCACTATACAGCAAGTAAAAGTACTTCAATGTCTCCGCCAACCAGAAACTCTCCATCTCATCAACCCTCTTCGGCGCAGGTAACGTGACATCATTGATAGCTGAGTGCGCCAAGTCAGTTGTAGTATAAGCTTGGATGGCTTTGAACATGTTCCAGCCGCTCTCAGGCCAGTATTGGTCATTGGTGATGCGCCAAAGGATGAAAACTGATTCAATAGCTTCTGGTCGAAGAAGGTATCTCTTGTCCTGGATATGCGCAAAGCCCGGTGAAAGCTGCATTGCATTGATGCGTTCCCGAATCGTATCTTCGTCCACATTCGGATCGATTGCATTATACCATGTTTTCTCATCCCATGGACAGGCGGTCCTGTTCGGACACGGCACAGCGGTGAACGTTTCTGGCATGATACCCGTGATGGTATTGCTGTAAGCCCAAACACAGCCATCTGCCAACCTGCGCCCATCTTCGAAGTCGTCGGGTCGGTTGAAGATCTTGCCTGCGATAGCAAGCATACCTCCCGTAAAGCAGGTCAAATGCTGGAGGTCCGGGCTGAGTCTTGGTTCGCCGGCTGGATACATGTTGACGGATCCGGAAATCAGGATATCCTTTTCTCCGATTGTCATAGGACGGAAGAAGAGGTGCTTCTTAGCGACTTCGACGAATCTCTCGTACATGGTGCGGTATGACTTTGATTTGCCTCCGAGCATCATGTATTGCTAAATATGTCAACCCAAGTCCAAACGCGAGGGTTCAGGGAGCCTTACCTTCGGCAAATACTCGTACGTTGAATCCGCCAAAGCCCCTAAAGTGAAAAGTTCATCCGTATTGTCAAATGGTGATCCAATGGCAATGCTTTGATTGAACTGTTGGGCGTTCACCATCGCAGGCCACATACCAGGCAGACTAGTATTCATCTGCCACTTCTCCAACTCATTCATCACCCGTTGTACGCCATCAAAGTATTTGTCGTTCCCAGTGATTTGCGCCAGACGTGTAAACTCGACTGCAGAGATCGGGAGTTAGCAAACTACTTCTTTCGAAAGGGGAAGGAGCTGAAAGTATTTGCTCCCCGAATACCTACGTTGGAGGGAGCCAAGGACAGCCAGAACCACCGATCGACTGGGCATATGGTCGTGTGCCTCTGGATTCGTCCTGTAGAAGTCAGTCTCTTGCCTCAGTACATCCCATCTACAACTTACGCGGACCACGTATAATGCGCAGTAGGCATTCGATTCGGGGTATCAAAAGCCGTAAACAGAACCTCCGCCAACTCCACGGCCTTCTGCACCAAAATAACCCGCTTTCCGCCACTAATATCAAATGCCGAGAGCAGTCCTCCGAGATGTCGAATCGTCGTCTCAAACAGATTGATCTGACAGCCCTCTGTATTCGTGAAATCCACATTCTCTAATTCTTTCAGAGCCAGCTCAAACTCGTCGTACAGTTCCATAATCCATAATGTGTCCAAACTATCCACCAATGTCGCTGCCCAACCGCAGAATGGACTCTTGAACCCTCCGGCTATAGGCCTCAATTCGTCCTTGCCCCATGCTTGTGCTTTGTATCCGTTCCATGCGTGTAAGAAGGTAGTGCGTACTTCTTGTAACCTGCTCATGCGCAGAGCTTTCGCGTCGGGCTTCTCGATCACCGGCTCATGTTGGATTTTGGGTAGTTTAGTCGGTCGACCGTGTGGCAGTCGAATCGTGGAGGAAACGGGGAAGCGTTCTGGTCGGATTGGTTTCGGGACGTAATTGAATTCGATATGCGATGGACTAGAGAATGTTTCGATGAGGAAGTATATAATCACAACAATTACGATGCTCAGGATAGTTCCTCGAGCCCTCGATCGAACAAGGGGCGCCTTTGCTATGGGGTTAGAAGCGTCAAGGAGAGGGGATTGCAGAAATTCTTACCATGAGGACTGCTTATTTCCTGAATGCGACCCGAAAGTTCATATCATGATTGCATATCGTCTGTTTGTCTTTGTTTCCTCCTGGATCTGCAACGTCGTCCAAAGTCCAACACGCGCCTCACTGCCAAGGGCGCCAAGTTACCCAAAACAGCTCATGTCGCATCTCCTGCGGCTGACACTTCCCGTCTCGAAACGCCCAAAAGACCCTTCCGGCACGCGCCACTGTCGATCCATTGAAGTCGTGAGAATACATTATCGATTTCTGAAATATTGATTAAAGCGGTCGGAGGGGTTGGTGATGATTGAAGAAGGGAGTTTATGGTGGCTGTCGGAATAAATTCCGAGCTCTGTCCAAATATGGAGTTGGTGCTCAGAACAGGGGCTATTCCCCGAGTGCCTGCGTTATGAGACCCTCTTCATTTTTTATCGTTCGGCTTCTGTTCTTTGGCTGGAAGAAGTCATGACAAGACACCATTCAACTTTTTCAGGGGAATTATTCCGTATCTTGGAATATATGAGCATATATCCGATGCCCAAGAATCCAGAGCCGAATCTTTTCATAGGCAGAAGCGCTCTACCTGGTTTACTTCGCAAAAGTTTTTGCAGCCCCTCAGTATAATCCGGCGATGTGCCATGTTAATTGGGATACAACACATCAATCGTTCAATTCTATTCAGTGATTAGACAGCTGCAATAAGCCTCACAGGGCGGTATGAGTCTTAATCGCTCACTCTAATAGAGCAGTCAAAGTCTAGAGCAAAACCCGTGACTGTCTGAAGTGTCCCTGTTTAATCGTTGAAATATCCAGAATTAGGATCCGGTATTTATTCCAATCCATCTGGTATTTACAGGGATATTTGGGACTCCGGACACCAAATTTCTTGTCAATCATTGTCAAGCATCGTCAATCACTGATATTGTTTCTCATTCTTGGCGCATCAGTTGCGCAGCAGCAAGTCACACGATAGTAACTTCGTACAGCATCCTCCCCCTCCTCATCTTCCACAGGCTCCAATCCAAGGTCCTTCGCAGAGGGCTCAAAGGCCGCATACGCATTTTCGAAAAGAGTTCGATCTTTGTCGTCCCTACTATACATTCCAAACCGCCGAAAGATTTTCGTCCCCTCTACAGCTTCAAGTACAATACCTTCTAAGTCAAAGCCCCATTTATCCTCCCGAATTGGCAAGAAATACAAGCTATCCCAAGGTCCAAAAACCGGAATGTTATTTTCGAATGTGGAGTCTGCGAACAACTGGCCTTTCGTTGGTACAGTACCTAGGATTATGTCTGAGCCATCTCGCCTAATCGTATTTTACCCCACCACAACCATCACCACTGATTTAATTATTATACACTCAATTTATATGCGTTTTACTTTCAAAGTTAATGAAAATAATCATAGAAATCAGGGCAATAATATGTATAATTCAGAATTTAGATAGCGTAAGAGAAAAGGTCTAATATTTCGTATGCCAGCCGTCAGCCTTGATACAAGCCGCAATTCGCCTAGGCATACTTTAATAAAGTACATCGAACGATTCCTTATCTATTGTGTCCCAAGCCGCCTGTAATGCGCTCTCCAATTGCTGTCTTACATGCTCTAATTCGCTCTTGTCTTTCGCAATCTCAGGGAACATCTCAAAGACCCTCTTCTTTAGCGTCCACTAGATGTGCTCGATCGGGTTTAAATCCGGCGAATAAGGAGGCCAGTCGGTGATATTCTCAATACCACGAACCCGGAACCACTCTCTAACCTTCTTAGCTATATAGATAGATGTATTGTCTTGCATAAAGGTATATCCCCGGCCAAGTTTATGATACGCAGGCTCGACTTCTGCGTTTAAGACCTCCAAGTAGCTCTCTACAGAGTACCCATGCTTCTTTGACTCAAAGTCTTGGTCCATAATATAAAGGCTAGTCCTTCTATTATCCCAAAAGCACCCCCAGACCATAACCTTTATATTCTTCTTGCAATCGTAAGTTTGGACCATATTCCGGTCCCACACTTGATTGGTAGTCCTAAAAACCCACTCGTCTCGTTTACCCCGCCCCCGCTCTACTAAGCATTTGTCTAACCACATATATAACCCCTATTCCTCTACTATGAGACCTTCCATCTTACGGCACCAAGCAAGTCTTTTTTTCGCGTTCTTCTCTGTGAGGTGTGGCCGCCTTCTAGCTCGCCAATTAATGATACCATATTGCTTTAAAATCTTCTTAACTATATCCTTCTTTATCTTTAGCGCGCAGGCTTCGATGACTTGTGCGTAGGTGTCTTTTGGGTTTAATCGAACGTGCTGTATAAGGTTTCGTTCGTCTGCTTCAGTATACTTCAAGGGCGCGCCGCATCGCAATTGATTCA